>PNEQ01087526.1:0-53518 GCA_003012365.1 Medauroidea extradentata | reverse complement strand
CCCCCCCCCCCCCCCCCCCAGACACTCCGCCAAAAAAAGCTGAAACCTTGTGTATGTTTTGTCAGATTTAAGGTAATTTTAAAACAGTCTGGTGGCTCAAAACAATAACAAAACGCATTTACTGCATGGACAGGTAAGCTACAGCCATGAAAGAAAAAAATCTGCAAAATAAACTTCAAAGAGCTTCCAGTGGAATGCTTGACAAGCGTGTGCATAGTGAGTTACGCTGCTCGCGAGTCAACACGTGAGAAGTGATGTTGACTAACACCACCGAGCCATCAATCTTTCTGTCTATTTCCAACCCGCTCCACCAATTCCCATGAAAAATTGGTAAAAAAAAAAAAAAATAAATTTAAATGGAAACGGAATTAAAAGTTTGTGAGTCAATGGTAAAATGAAAATTAAATACATGCAGTGGGTGCCGTTGTTGCTTGTGGGCACTCACTGGGTGGCAAGCAACTGGGAAAACGGGGAAAAGTCAGGGAATTTGAGACGTCTGAAGAAGTCAGGGAAAAGTCAGGGAATTTCCTAAGAAAACCTGGAATTTCACAATTTGGTTAACAACCATTTCCGCAAATACAACGTACCATTTTCTTGGTACATATACCAATTTTCAAGTTCCATAATATTTTTTCGTACCGATACAGTATTGTAGTTGTGTGGAAAAGTGGATTTTATGCATGGTACCATTTTTTTGGTGTTTGTACCAGAATTTTCACTGGTTCCCGATCAATAGTTTTCCTGATATTGTGTTGTGATGTTTTCAAGTTTCCACAGTTGTAAAAAATTGCTCTCTCATGGTGTTTCTTGCGTACTGTTTGCAAAATTTCGTAAATTTTAATGAGATTTTAGTTAATAATGTGGGTTTTAAACAGTTGTGATGTTTTCCCTCAAGAGTACGTAACAGAAATTGAAGGCGTGGACTTTGCAACATAGGATTCCCAGTTCGCTTTTGTTCTTACTATGCGGCATGCTGATACTTTAGTTAATTGTTGTAGTTTGTTTATTGTTTATTTGGCGTAGCGCGAATATTTTTTTCTATGGTTCGTGCGAGTATTAATATCTTCTGAACATGTCTGAAGTCCGTGGATTTACATTTAAATTGTATTTTATCTACCGTACCGCGTAATGGAGGAACACGTCTGAACATTTTGGCTCATTCGGTGACAAAGGTGTGTTTATAAGTTACTGCATAATGTGATCTCATGTGTGTTTATGAAAATTATTTCGTGCAATAAAAATATCTGGAAATGTATGTTCAGTGAGTGTTATTTCCACAAGGTAATTAATTGAGGAAAAAGTCATGACAGAAAGAAACAGACTGTTTTCGTTAACCGATCCTACTACTATTAAATGAATCGCGAAGATCCTGGAGATAACTCTGCAAGGTGCAATTCGTGCAATGTTAATTTTTCTTTAAGCAACATGGGCCGGCGTTCCGTTATGAGCCACATTGAAGGCAGAAAACCCTAAGTAGGCTGGGAATTTAAACTGTGAAGGTAGGCCTAGATGTTTTTTTTTCTCCCAATTCTGTACCATGTGAAACTTCATTTACAGCGAGATAAGATAGGGTTTTACATCCATCACATTTGGTAAATATTGCGTCATATTTCATGTATGAAAATAGTTAAATGCTAGAAGGGAAGAAAGTTGTAGTTTGTTTTGACGAATAATTGAACAATGTTTTTCAAAAACAACAAGTGCACATTACTGTATGTTTTTGGGATTCAGAGAGTGATGGTGTAGTGACCAGGTATTACACGTCTGTTTTTAGACAACTTATTAAATGCTTTTAACTCTGCTATCGAGAGCTTTTCTCTCCATTACTTCACAACCGCAGAATTTTGGAAGTGTAAAGTGAATTGGCGTAAGTGAAAATTGTTGTATTTGAATATTTCTAGGACTTTGTTGCTTTGTAAATAATGAAGATACAACAGAATTTCTGCAAGGTGAAGTTACGTTGATTAGTAGTGTTCAGTTCACAAAAAAAAGGTAAATATTAAGTATCACTACTCTACGTGTACTGGCCAAAGTATTGATTTTAGACATTTAGTTTATTATGAAATATGTTTCTACAGACGTTTTTAGTAGTCCTACATAATTTTTTTGTTAAGTTAGTTTAAGTTGGGTTGGGTTATGTTAGTTTAAGTTAAATTAGGTTACAAACATTAAATTAGGTCTGGTTTGGTTCCCTAATCTTAATTAGGCAACCTAACAAAAAATTTTACATAAGGCTTTTAGTCCTACATACAACCTAACAAGAAATTTTTTTTACGTAGCACTACTTACAATGTCCCTAAAAACATTTTTCATAAATAAACTATGTCTAAAATCAATAGTTTGGCCGGTACACGATAAATAGAGATTTTTAATATTTACCCAAAAAAAAATTTTTCGCAATTATACAACCTGGTTAATTTAATTGATGTTTTGTTGGTCAGGGAAATAAGAGAAGCTGACCTGGAAAAGTCAGGGAATTTTTTTTGCAGGTTTTGCTAGCCACCCTGACTCGTGAAACTAACTCGTTGGTCGGCTCGCTAAAAATACTTTGCACTTGAGCATTTTTTTAGCATTGGAAAATCAAATTATTTACGTTCATGGTAATAAATTTGTTGTAAAAAGTCTTCATAAGTAATATAATTACGTATTTTTTATAAATTCGCTGGTTTTATCATGGGACACGACAGAAAATAATCATGCTAGATGCCACTGCATTCTATCAGTAATAGAATTAATACAGTATGAGCATGCTGCACTGCAGCGCATTCTAACTGACATGCGAAGCACTATCTGTGAATTAGTTCCTGTGCCGTCCACCACCGCGCTGTAGAGACTGGATACCTAGATGCTTGCTCACTCGCCAGCCGCTAGGATTAGGATCTAGGTGCGTGTTTGCATACCTGCCAACTTTTACGGATTGTCCGTAAAATTTATGGAAAGTACATAACGTTTTACAGTTTTTCGGAGGACAAAAAAATTTTACGAGTTTCAGAATGTTTGACGTTTATGTGTGTACATTTCTGCCATTATTTACAAATGAATAGCGGACAGATATGTTTTGCTCAAGCGTACCAACATGAAACGTGTTTTACAGTGTTTTTCTCTGTGCTATTGATGCATAAACACTCACAAAATTAATTTTACTGTGCATTCAGCAGTTGGTCACAGTGAATTCTATAGAAACCAATAACATAATTCTGTATATGTTTTGTTGTCGGTTTCTTATTGGCGTATTTCATAGCTAACAGCCAATCTGTGGTTTTCTTGTGTGGGCTGTTACAAGATGGCGATGTGCATATTGTTAGGCGTTTCTAAGCGACAAGTGTTTTGTTTCAGTTGTTTCTTGTGCAATTCAGAGCTTTTCTGTGTGTTTGGAAGCTGTATTTCGAACTTCGAAACTAAAAATATTTTTCTGCTGTTGTAATGAAAATGACGTATAACTGCAGTGTGATACGACAAAATTTTTTTGTTGGAAAGATGCATTGCGCACGTATTTATACCGTCGTGAGCTTGAAAGAGAAATTACTTTCTCTTATTGTGATGCATACAAACGATATCAATATTTCTATATGATAAAAACTAACTGTTCATAATTACAACTAATGGAATTTTTGTGCTGGGTTTATTGGTCATTTGTGGAAGATGGTACGAAGCACCTAACTGTAACTACTATTTAATATTACAGGCCTATGTAGAAATCGCTGAATTAAACATGCATTTTCATAAGTAGGCTTTGAAGGCGTTGTAACTATAGCTGAATATTACCTTACAATATTTAATAACTCAAAACTCAATCCAGTTTGTTATTGGGCTATTTCGTGCCACTTAAAATAAACAAAACTATTTGAGATTTATATCAAACTTTGTGAAACTATTTATATTTGTAACCATGCTTACAGGTTGTTTAAAGATGCTAAGTGTACATTTTGAATTATAAAATTATAATGTATTTTCAAAGTATTGAGTGAATAGGAAATTGTTCAAAGTGTAACTTAATTATTTTTACATATTTAGGTCTTGATAACTAGACCTACTTTAGAAACAAATAAGAATGGCGGGAAATAGGCCGCCAGTGTGCCATGTCTTGCCGCCCGAGGAAACCAGTTTAATACTGGCAAAACGTCGTGACCACGCTTCCGCGGAAAAATGTGTCTCTCCCTTCGTGTGTGTGTACTTATTTACAAGTATCAGCTGTAAGTACTTGTACTTCTGTCTGTTACGTTTCTTTAAAAAAAAAAATATTTTTGAAATATTATGTGCCTTATTACGTGTACATTAACAGTTTATAAGACACAGGGACTGATATGGTTCGGCACAAAAATTGCAGCGTGCAATTTACGCAAAAATGTGACATTCTGGAAAAGTTTTACTGATGGTCATTTTGAAAAGTTGGCTGGTGTACGTTTGTTACACAACACAGCATCACTTGCTAGGTCGCACATGCTCGTTTTAGTTACTCCCACAGCTAAAGTTTTCAACAAATTTTGAACATTTTTTTTTCTCTCAATGGATGGTTTAGCTTATCTACTGAGAAATATGTACCATATTTACTGGCGTAATCGCTGCATATTTTTGACCAAATTTTAGACCCAAAAAATTAGGTGTGCGGCCATTGAGGGGTTTTCAAAAAAATTACCTTCTAAATTTCTTTGGTGTAGAATGTAACAGTTGTACACATTTTATTCTATATTTGCTCGTCCATGGGGTGACCATTTCTTAAAAAATAAAGAAAAAGATTTTGAGGGTGTGTAGTAAACATGGTAAAATTAAGAGATATAGGTCATTTGGAATAAAGTGAGCACTAAAGATTTAACTTTTGAAAAAAATCACTTGCCGTTACTGCAAATATGCCACCACTGACAAGAGTTACTTTACTGCTTGTATGGTTGGTAGCGATTTATTGCATGTAGTTCTGTGTATTTTCTTATTTGAATACAACATTAGTGAAAGAACATGATGAAATCAACCTCTCTGTATTTAATATACTTCAAAATATTTACTTATGATCTTATTGACATTCATACTTAACAGTATAATTAGATTCAATTGGAACGAGAATAATGTGACTCTATCGCCGACCTTGAGTCATCTTGGTCGTTACAGCTTGCTCCGCGCTTCAGACAGTTTAAAACTCCACCAACAGGTGGCTTCAAAGTTAGGTTCTCGCCGCCAAGTTGTATCATTTGCGTGCACACACATTCAAAAAGTATTGGAAATTACTTTGAGTGCCATTGCCGAAATGATGTGAAACCATCGGTAATCTGTGAATTATGTTTTACGTTTGCCAGCCTAGAAACAACATACTTTTTATTTTACATGTTAAGAAAATACATTATTTATTGTTTCTGAAGTGCATCGTCTTTGTTCGTGGCAGTAGAACTGAACGAAACTTGAATGATTGAATAGCGTGTGTCGTGTCTGTTTTAGTAGCGGTTTTGCGTTACAAATTCAAATAAAATATGCCCTCATTTACGAGATTCGTAACGGCAATAGTGTGTGTTGTTTAGATTAGTCAATTGACAGAAACCAGACATTAACTCGCAGGTTACTGTTTTTTTTTAATTTTATATTCAACCCCAGTGCATTAAATGAGTAGATATTGTAGCTAAAATTTATCGGAGCAGTTTAATGTTGTTGTAAACATTGCACGACCCTATGTAAATATAAGCACGTGGCATTATTTGTGAAAAACATCATGACCTTAAGCAAGATGGCTGAAAGTCTGTGAATGACCTTGTTTCTCGGAACACTAATATTCTACAAAGTGTGTTCAGTATAACCTTATTGTAACATTTCTGTATATAACATTTCTCTGCATACGTCACCCCTTTTCATTGGTCCCACCATTTTTCCATAAAGCATAATTCTCATTTCCTGCATATAACATCACTTTATACTTGAGCAGTAACCACAACTAGGGCAAGATTTTTCTTGACAGTATTATTTTAGATATAGTAACTAAGCTGTGGACAATTTGCAACTACAGAAAAATAAGTTTATATTTACAAAATTGTCATAAGTGTACATTGCAGTGATTTAATTGGCTTTGATGCTGAAAATCATTACTGTACATGGGTCTACTATATGTAGATTTCAACCAATGTGAAGTATATATAAGTATGTAGACAGAATAATTCAAATGTACACTAAACACATAGACTGTTTTAAGAAACATATATGTACATATGCATTTTTTTAATATTTGTAAGTCATTTCATAAATTGTAAAAATGGTTGTGAAGTTTTTACGTGACTTGCAAACTAGTTTTTATTAATTTAGCATTTACATTGTTTTAATAGTTTTAATAACTTTTGGTAATTTTATTTTGCTGCACCTGAATTTGTTAAGCTAATCAATGTCTTTTGAACTACACTGTGTATTTTGTGTTTGTGGTAAAATGTTACCATGCCGAATTTGTTTACCAGTGCAGTAAAAACTTTTGTATAAAAAAAAATTTTCAGCATAAAACATTTACAGATTTTTTTTTCTTTTCATTAATTTGAGCCCGCTTCTAGCAGGCACATTAATAACAGGCTGCTAATCTTGGCGTTGCTAAGCATCGACCAAGGTTCAGTGCCTCTCACCAGTACCCTTCCCATTAGAACACACATTTAAGGTACGACATCGACACAGGGTTAACAAAGCTACCAATGATGTAAGACAGACCTTAGCAAAACAATTTTATATAACTCACGATACCATACAAGGTCTGACAAATAGGTGTATACAGAGTATTTTCTTCACTGAGAAAATTATACAGATTTACGATACAAAATTAGGCTGGAAATTACAATTCTGCTGTAGCCGACACACGCGCGCCACTTTATTCCGTTAAAAATTAAGGCAGGAACCAATCCCTAGTCGTACTGGGCTCACTGGCCGCGACAGCACACCCTCGATGTGTCATTAACGAAAACACTCACAAAACCAAACCTAACTGAAAATACACGGAAAATAGAAACGCAAAACTTAATTAAACAAATGAAGAACTTACCTATGACACGGCTCAGGTGTGGCACCGCGGTCGCAAGCTAAACACAACCGCCCCCGATCGGGCCCACGGGAAGACTACTATCTCGCAGATTTGAGCGTCTGAGCTAGGCACGGGAGGGAGAAGTGTGGGAAGGAGGGGAGAGCGAACACGAGCGCATCCGACGGGGGCCAAGCACGGCCGAAGTCCGGGCGGGAAATTTAAATCACTAGTCACACAGGGCACACGTACCAACTTCCTCCATAGCAACCTCACTGCCAGTCCAAGAAATAGTATAACCAACAGATCTTCATGTATAGTGAACCGGAGTCGCCGACTCCAGTTACAAATCGAGGTTACAGCATTGCATTCTGTTCGTGTTTTTAATGTTCATGGATTTAATTCCTAATCAATACTATACTAACGGTAATGAGAAATTATTGTGCTGATATGGATATACTATTTGTTAACCTCACTTATATTTTTGTAAATATGAACAATCCTTCACGCAGCGTTTATCTCATACAGGATATTTGAAAAATCGTCAAAGAGTCCCAAATGCTGTATAGCAGCGGGACACCCAATATTGTCCAGGAATGTGCTAATGTTAGGAGGGCGTTTGTATGGTTGTCAGAGCACAAACTCTAATCTGTAAAATGTTTCAGTGTTTGTTATGATAATGTTGATTATTACCACCCTTAGAAGCTTACCACTAAATTCATTTTTATAAAGGTAGAGTTAATTTTATTAGTGTTTTTTTTTTCGTTAAAACTTCAACTTTCAGTGCTATAACTGAACTAATTGCACTTATAGTCTATCTCATGTAAGAATTCTATGTGTTGACAGTTCTTTTCTGAGAAGTGTGTCTGAAAGCAGGATTGTTGACACCGTGCTTGTCCAGGAAGTCATGTAGGTTTAAAGCTCCAAGCAATGGAACTGTCAGGCAGATTTCTTAGAAGAGAAATGTCAAAATATGGAAAAGTTACACGAAACAGACTATAGCAAACTGTGGATTTACAACAGTGTAGAGTTGCTGCAACTTAATGGTTACTCTTTTTTTTTTCCTTAGCTGTGGGACTTCCTGATGGGCAATCTGGTGGTGCATCTCAAAGTATGGGCATTCCTTTAGAAGGCGAGCAAGGTAAGAAACCACTTGTTTTACACACCAAGGCATTTTGATTCGGTGTAGTTACCTGGAAATAAAAAATTAGAATGGTCAGAAATTGATCCTTGCATTTTAATACACATTTTTTAATTTTAAAAAATTCTCATCATTTCTGAAATATTAAACAAATTGTTTCAGAATCTTACGACTGAGGATAAAGGAAAATAAATTGTGCAATGTAGTAGTACTGGTATGTTGTACATGTTTGCAAATAGTTCGTATATCTACCAGAAACCTTTTAACATACCACTGAACTCCAATCGAAAGGCTTATGCTTTAGAAATACAACATAACCCCGATTTTACGAGGCCTCAAGGTGCCCAATTATGACCTCGTAAAATTATTGTCTTGTAAAATTGAGGACTCGTAAAATAGGGGTTTAGCATAGCTGCCAACTTGTACGATTCCCCGTACAATGTATGATTTTGTGCCCTATTGTAAGATTGTACAAGTTATATAAGTTATTATACTATTTCCAAGCTTTTTTTATTTTTTTCCGTTTGGTCAATTCATAATTTCATATCAAGATATCTGGTACTGAAATCACATAATTTCGGTATTGAACATGTATGTAGATCGTACTCAACTGACATACAGTATCATAAATAGTAAATAAAACTGTAATACTGTAGTTTCAGGAACTAGCGTGCTTCATTTAAGCCATTCTACCGTATTTTTCACTACAAAGTATCATATTATTCACACATCGTACAAACGTAACCCGAACTTTGCTGAACCAGTGTCGAACATGATGGCCTGGCTAAATGGCAGCTATGAATCGAGGAAAAAAATTCATAAGACTGTTTTGATTTGAAATGTCTTTCAAGTTTACAGTTTCCATGTAGTCATTGCTCAAAAACACAAGGCAGCAAACCATGCAAAGTGAATGAAACCATTGTTAAAATCTTATTTTTCCAGCAAATATGGAAGCGCATGTCGTAGTAGTTGGGTGGTGTTGTTATAAACATGGTTTTTGCATATCTTCAATTTAGCATTTTGTTATTGTTGCGGGAATATTTCAGTGCGGATGCTTTCTGTATCAATTGCAGCGTATTTTGCAGCTGTAAAACATAGTAATATAACAGCTTTTATGTTTGGGAAATGCATCATTGCAGTTTTTACAATGAAATTTTTATACAGTGTCAAACCATGCTGATGTTTAGAACTGTCTGGAAATTAAAAGTATGTGGTACAGTCGAATCTCGTTGTAAAGTACATTAATAAAGTCTCAACTTTTGCACTGTACTGAGTAATGAAAGCACTTTGTTCTGAAAGTCAAAATTTTTACCTTTAAAACGTATTAGTTTTGAAGTTTTATAACTAAACACTAGAGATTGTTTTATTTTCTTGGAAGCAAATTTTTCCAAAACAGATAAAAATAAAAAATTTACTGAATTTAATGCGATATTTGCTATTCAAAACTCGCTTAAGACGTTCCCACGAGATACGTTTTCCCAGCTAAGTCGTTTGGTTCGTTTGGTCCCATCACTTTTGTCATAAGAGCCATGGTTAATTTTCCCACATATTACGTTTTGCCACGTGCGTGATTTCCCGCGTAATACGGTCAATTTTTGTAAAAAAAAAACGTAATTTTTTAAAAAGTAATGTACGCTATTTTCTTTAGTAAACAAACTGAAAGGAAATTGCAACTGCAAGATAAATACCGCATTTGTTTACGTTTTTAACTGTCATCATAGATAACTGACGTGAGAAGTAGCGTTCCACAGACAGCGAGCAGGTACACTCAGGATGGCCAACGCGTGCGCGTAACAAGAATAAATACAATCCGCCATTGGTGATCACGTGCAAATCCGTAGCAGAATGACCGTGATCGCGTGTAATGCTTGCGCTCACGGCACAATAAATTCAAGATGGCGGCATGAGAATTGCCGCCGCTAGCACTATCGATTGTATGGAACTCTATTGATCGCTGCACCTCCGTTGGCAACATTTATCTCTTTACGTGTGTTCGTTTTTCTTTGTTTACGCAAATGATAACTAACCTAAACTTTGCAAAATGTGTTTGAAAATGTTACATTATGAAAAGATGTGTTTTAAAGTCATTTCCATTTTAGTGCAGTGTGTTTAGATGGTTATATAACGGCAATATAATAAAAAAAAATAGTCATCGATAAAACAATTGATGATCATGGAGAAGTGCGACGAGTTCGTGGAAACATTTGTTGACCTGAGTCAAGAACTTTCCACCCCTTTCAAATGCGTACTGTAACTGTCTAAATTCGCGATAGCATTGCAGAAAATTTGTAAAACGCTGAACAGTGTTAACCAAACTGTAAAAAAAAAAAATAAGATATTAACATTTCAATGTGTTCTCTTGAAATGGCATGTGCACATACCATGAATATTCCCATAACAGTATATTCAATTCCAATATTGGTAACTTAAACTATACCAAGTTTTATGTTACAAAATATGATAAATGCATTGTTTGCATGGATACTATCACTTCGATTTTACCTGAAGAGTTTTTTAAACATGAAAACAAAAGCACTAAATAAGGTAAGCTGAATGAGTTTTACGAGATTTCCCTTAATTTACCTCTCCCACTATTTACACTTGTTCGCTCTGTCCCCCTGAAAAGTGTAAATAAGGGGTTTTACTGTACATTAAATTGTCCTTGTGACTCCGAAATAAAATTTAATATAGACTGCACCTACAACAATGACGACTTAAGTTTTAAAATCAGTTTTCCCATTTAAGATGTTTTCCCAGCTAAGAAGTTTGTGGTGTAAAGTCCCTTCAAAAACGTCTTAACAGGGTTTTACTGTATTTAGCAAACAGAAAAATACAATTGGTTAAACTATTTTGCAAGTATGTACATACAACTCATTTATAGAGATAGATAATCCTAAAAAACTTACCTTAAAACTTTGAAGTAACACTGGAGAAAGTTTTTTTTGTATAGTACAGCGTGTAAAAAAATTAAAACCTTTAATAAAAAAAAATAAGTCAAAAATTTTTATAAGTTTGTACAAGCCTGACCTTTTTTTTTCCTCCCAATTTTAGTAGTTCTTCATAAGAAGTAAACTCACAAAAACACAAAGAGTTGTATGTAGCTGTTCTGCTAAACAAGCAGTAATAATGTTTTACTCTGTCTTCTTGAATAACTGAGAAATTTTAGTTTGCCTTGTGTGTTTAGTGTTTATTGTAGTAACTGTTCAATATCATACATGGATTCCATGACGTGAATGGGAACATTTTCTGTCGTGGACATTTTTTCAAAGCAGCTTCTTTAGCAGTGACAGGCTCCTCTTCAACAAGATTCACTTAATGCTGCTTTATTTTGTATCACTTTGTTTACTTTTTCTTCATCAGTCAACTGTGGTGTAGTTTCAACATGACCATCAACTGTGACATAGTCTTTAAAAAAAGGTCCAGTTGCAGACTACTTCCCAGAATTCTGGTGAGATGTCATCACCAGCAACAGCATCACTTGCGAAACTAGTGGTTGCCTGGTCAAACAATCACTGCTGTCTTCATCACTTGCCTTTATGATGCCAACAATTGGCTATTGTCTCCTTAACGTTCCACCAACCATCTGTTATAAGTTGAATTGCTTGATGGACGTTGACGTTAGTGGGCAAATATTGATCAGAATTCTCTCAACCAACCTCTACAGAATATGTACTTTTGCATTTTGGATAATGCCCTGATCTAAAGACTGCAACACGGAAGTACAGTTTGCACGAAGGAATTCTGGTTTCACATTTTCAAGTCTCACATCAACATTGTGAGCAGCACAGTCGTCAACCAGAATGATGATTTTCCTACGTTTCCTGTGCATTTCTTTATCAGTTTCAAGAAGCCACTTTGAAAACTATTCCTTCGACATCCATGCCTTTGTGTTGCTGGTGTAGTTCGCTGGAATGGTTGCAACGCCTTTGAAGCATCTTGGGTTTTTGAATTTGCCAATGACCAATGGACGTAATTTGGTGGTTCGTGTTACATTACAGTAGAATAGCACCAACAACATCTCTTTAGAATTTTCCCACCTGTGTACTTTTCTCCCTTGTATGCCATAGTCTTGTTTGGCAGAAGATTAAAAAAAATAAATGCAGTCTCATCAGCATGAAGTATGTCATTGGGCAAATATGACTCTAGAATCCCATTCAGTTTGTATATCTTCCACTGCTCTGCAGCTGCAGTATCGGCATCTTTCTCTTCCCCTGAAACAGTGTTCCAAGAAATTCAGTTTTATTCACAAAAATGACAAAGCCATTGATAACTTGCTTGGAAATCTGTTACGTCTATCAAGAAAGAAACATTTTTGGCTTTAGCCTGCAACATGGGTCCTCTGACTGGGACGTTTTTGCCTTTGTATCCTTCAGCCAGTTGTTCAGTGCAATTTCCAAGTCCTGGTTATCTCCTAAACGAAGCCTTTTACGACCAGCTGATAAGGATGACTGTTCGTACAGTTTCATAATTTTTTTTCCCCGATCTTTTATTATCGTTGGCAGTGTAGTGGGCATCAAACCAAATGCCCGTACCACATCTGCCTTTTCCCTGCCTTTGTCATCTTCTTTTAAAAATTCAATTTTCTGTTTTAAAGTGAAATGCTTGCATTTCTTTTTATCTTTTTGGCCATCCATCCTGATAAAAATATTCAGTCACAAATATTAATTACTCACGCCACATCTAACAAAAATGTAAACGAAACTCAGATTCACAGAACCCTATCGCTACGCTAGTAGCGTGTCACTAACATGGCGGTGCTAGACGACATTTCAATCTTCATGGCAGCACAGTTGAGTGTGTCAGCAATGTTGCGACATCAAACTACTCAAACACTAACCTTTAGAAATTAATTTTATTGAATTTTACGCTTCTTGTGAGTTAAAATTTAATTTTATTTAACGTAAGTACGTGCAAGGGTACAACACTTTGTTTAATTACTGTATAATGTTTAAAATATACTCCACAAATTACTCAAATAAGCCACAGCTAAAAACATGTCCATCTAGATGTGCTGTGAAACAACAATCTATCAGATCATCTGGTAGTACCAATCTGGCATGTGAGCTATGGAGGAAGTTTACCGTGGTGGTTATACTATGGCCAGTGCACAGGACGGTGTTTTTTTACATTTAATATTTGATAACGGGACTTAAAAGTGGTGCAAATTTTTATCAAAATGGTAAGTTTACATAAAATAATCAGCGCAAAATAGTTAAAGATGGTGGAAAGTTTTCGTGGTGTGGTGGTACCTTGCATGTGATACGTGGTAACCAATTACTTTGCCATAGAAATCCAACTGATAACTATTACAAATGCTCCGGCTGTAAGCAGTAGGCTCTAATCTCATGGGTTGCGGCGGGTTCGAGAGGTGGGTGGAGAGTTACTTCATATAAAGAAAGAGTCATGATCTCTGCTAGATGGCGTCATCATTTATTACTGTACTTGCGGCATGCAGTTACACTTTGTCCTGACGTCATATAGATCAATACAAGTTATACACCAACTAAACCAATAAATCATGGAGGAAAGGATACGCACGGGCTAACAAAAGAAAAAAAACTAGGAAAAGGCAAAAGCCATCCTCAGCCGCTACTGGGTCGCCCGACATCGCCCATCACTCGTTACCCACAGATTTTACATATTAAAATGCATAAGCTAGAAGGAAGCTTTCACGGTCTGTTCATGCACCGCTCGTTTGCCGCTTGCTCCCCCTCTTTGTCCACTACGGTATGTCCTTTTATTCGTGGTTACCAAAACACGTGTTATTCCGGTGAAGGAAACCTCTACTCGCCGCCGATCGAAAAAAAAAAAACAAGAAGGCCCGCGAGAGACGCTCGTGCGACCACGCTGCCAGCCAACAAAGCACTCCCCCCACTCCACCAAAATGGCGGGCGCGCGCCCTGCACCGCGACCTCCGTTTTGTTATACAAACTCGTCTGGATGCAAAGTTATATTAAATTTAATATACAAAAAACGGGGAAAATTACGCTGATGAACTTGATGTATTGTACTTGAGATTCTACTTATCAAACACATTTATTTCTTTGTTAAACAACTTTGGTGACGTCAATAGGACCTTCTGACGTCAGCAGGAAAATCCTGGCGCGCTTCCAAGTATTGGTCTGCTCACGTGACCCTGGACAGGAATGCCTTGCTTAGTACCTTTGCCAACAGGACACACATACTTCAAAATTCTATATCTCTTAAACCATTAATCTTACAGAATTTTACCAAGAGAACAAAAGTGTTTAATTTTAAAACCTGGTTAAAACAAAACCAAACATGACATAATTATGTTAAAATCACGTGTCCCCACAAATGTTGGGCTTTGAATATTTTCCCAAACACCAAACTTCATTATCACATATCTTTTGAATAATTGATCTTACACATATTTTGCAAGAGGACAAAGTTATTAAGTTTTAAAATTCTGCTTCACTAGAGCCCAAATAACACAAGATCATATCATCTTTAAGTATTTAGATAAACTGTGGACTTGGAATATTTTTGAGATAATCCTTTTTAACACATAACTTTACAAACCTAAGATATTCATTTATAACCTTGTATCCAGAGGTAGTTATTCACCTCAGCCGTGTCTTAGACCCATTAGCAGCTTCAGATATTTAACACCGAATTATATACACAATTTTCACTAATAAGCATTTCTTGAACAGGGTCACTTTAGATTACAATTTGTTTTTATCCATTATTGCTTCGCGATTCCTTCTTGTGATAAATATATATATTTTGCATTCGCAAGATTGGGCTTGGTGGCCGGGCAACACATGGGGTTCTCTCCTAAGTACAAAAGTTTCTTATTTTCATAAGTTTACCCTAGTTGGCCAGCTAGAATCTCAAGTGTCTGCATCTGAGCGAGCTTTACATTAATAGAAATTGTTTATATATATCCAAAATTTTACCCCCAGGATCAGGGTGGCTTCACAGTGGTAACAGAAAAAAGTTTGTTGTATTGGAAGGTAGGATACATTTTTAATGTCAAAGTGAAATATTGTTATGTAACTGCCCCTTTTTTATATGGGTGTTACACGGGATTTCGAGCACTGCGCTGGACAGTGCAGACACCTGATTATGTCATCTCTAGGCCAGTGATGGTAGAAGGTCTGAATGTGGGTATGTCGGGTGTCACAATTAACAAAATCGTTATACGTTACGGTGCGCGTCTCACCCATTTATTGACATGTTAATGTCCCACACACTATACAGCAAGGGTGACGTCGTTGTGGGGCACTCACGCGTGCTCGCCGGCGGCCCATGCTTAGGTCTCTAGCCTACATGCGTCTCTAGTACTCGTGCTCTCATTACTGTGCGCCTACGTCTATACACGCGGACGTCTTACCACACTTGTCATGCTAGTACTAAAGACACGTCTGACTGCTCGGACTGCTAACTAGCAACTGACATCACAGCACGTCTTACAACACGTCAGGCCTCGCGGACTGCTAACTACGAACTGTCTTGCGCTCTGAGCGCGGTGGGGGCGGGCCGGCTAGCACGCGGCTGTCGCCTGACAACAACTAGCCATTGGCGAGCGGCGAGCTACTGGGTGTAGCGAACTAAACTACACACTGGGTGTCCACAATTACTTACAGTCCCTTACAGTTACATTGTTTACATAGGGTATTTGAGCGGGAAAATCAGATTGTATGTTGAAGTGAAAGATATGTTGAACGGAAGTACTTTGTAACTGAATTTCATTGTATTAATATTGTATGAGATGAAATACTCTCACATCTGCACGTTCAACGATGTACAATTTATTTTTTCTGTTCCACAGTATTTGCAGTGTCCGAGAATGGGGGCTAAATGTGCAAAGTGTGATTAAATTGGTTAGATTACACTCTGTAAGAATTGTTTGTTTATTTGTGGAATGGTGAAAGAGAATTAAAAAACAGTGTTACCAGAAATCATAAAGTAGGGGTCTATCTGTTGGTGTATTAAAAACGATTTCTGTTTATAAATTTGCAGGAGCTTTAACTACCAACTATGTTTGTTCAGAATTTTTATAGATGCAGTAATAAAACTATGGGCAGTATTTATGTTGGTACAACAAAGTAGGCCTACAGTAAAATACGTTCAGTAATTTCCCTGTTAAGTTTTTCTTTATAATAGGGAGGCTATGTAATATTAGCCATGAACACTACACATGAATAGAAGTCAAAATTTCCAGCTAATCTTATGATATATGATTAATTATTCAGCATTTTGTTAACTTATTTTGCATGTAACACTTTGACATGTTAACAGTGTAATATTTTATTAAAAATTAACTTAAAAGGTTTAGTTCAATGACATTTATACATATACAGCATGTGAAATGCCATAAATTGTTGACTCACAATTTTGCTAATTTTAAAAATTGTACTATTTCTGAATCCTTGAGGTTGGCAGCTATGGGTTAGGCCTCACAGTGTCCGAGAATGACCTTGTAAAATCTGGTTTCTACTGTGAAGTGATAACACAGAAAGGTACTCGCTGCCGCTCATATTGTCTGAAAAGTGGATAAACGCCCAAGTGGGTTTTTCTGGTGAATGGGATCTGAATTTTACCACCCTGGTGAGTTACGGGATAGTAAAATATTGTTGTCAAAATATCAATTTATATAAATTATGGAAGTTTTTCATTCACTTCGCCAGGTGTCAGTGGTGTGTTGAATGTGATAAACGTTCGCAAGGTTTAATGTCCTGTGACCGTGACTATACTGAATTTGTATTACAGCTGCTATCACATAAACTTTCCGTGTCAAAACTAAGTCCAAACCATCCCTGATTAATAGGGTTCAACTGCATATACAGTGAAACCTGAATATTACATTCCATCAAATCACATTTTCCCTTTAAATAAAGCATTTTTTCTGATGTCTTGTTATTTTTCTTATGGCACAATATATTACAATCCTGCCATTTAAACTGCAGTTGAAACTTCAGGATTGCCACCTTATGACACATGGGATGGGAATAATAACAGTACTGTTACTAATATTGTATGGGTTTATGTACATAACACCATAGTTTATTATCTGTTCAATGTTAACATCCACAAAGACAACAAGACAGTTTATTGTAAAGAAAAATAGATGTTCTTGATTTAATGTTTTTTATTGTATTATTTTATTAAGAAACGACACATTGGGAGGCCAGTCAAACTACAACGTAACCGACATAAACATTTATTCGTGTCTTCAGGCTTTAGAGACATTTTGTCAGCAACACCAGTGTACGTATGAAGTTGATAAAATTTTGGGCTTATATTGCTTTGGTTGTCTCAGTCGTGCTCAGCCAATGAGAGTAAAGCTGGTGTGATTGGCTGAACTCCCTGCCAATGACAGACAAGCATTCTCCTGACTGAGCATTTTTTAATTTGCAGTAGAGTCCCATTGTAACGAGGTGTTATGATTCCAGGTTTGGTCTTCCCTATATCCTTGTTCACTATAAACAAATTGGGCCAATTTTGATGCCCAAAAACCCAAAATTAATTAAATGGTAGTTTATTTAATCAGGTTGGCATGTGCATTTTACATTGATGTCCATAAAGTATGTTGATCACATCAAAATGAACCGAAATCTGGACCGTGTAACTTGGCTGCCACAGTGTTGTCTTGCAATCAATCACTCTCCATCTGCAGCTTCTCGCTGCACGGCGGGTAGGCGGCCGCTGCATCGCGCTGTCACATCAAATTAAGTAGCAGCTAGTCGCTCAACAAATGTTATCACACCCGACTAGCATGCTGACTACAACACGTTAGGCCTCTTTTATTCACGAGTTCTCATACGTACCAATGCAGCATTTTCAAACAAGACTGGTCAAACGAGACCTTTTATTCACAGCAGAGCATATGTACAAATACTGCATTTTGTAAACAGGAACACTCATAGTTACGATGCGTGCGGTTTATGTGAACGTTTGAAT
This sequence comes from Medauroidea extradentata, assembly GCA_003012365.1. Lineage (NCBI taxonomy): Eukaryota > Metazoa > Arthropoda > Insecta > Phasmatodea > Phasmatidae > Medauroidea > Medauroidea extradentata. Next base: position 35,477 of record PNEQ01087526.1, on the reverse strand, counting down.
AAAAGAGGGCTTAGCTCAAGCCTGCACGCGAGCCAAGGTGACAGCATGGCATGCAGGCATTCCAGGCGTTATGTCACCTCTTCGGCATTCAGTCAAACCTCCCTCCCCTGTAGCCTAGCACTGACTTCATCCCACCCTCTGCAACATCCACAGGCAGCACATTGCTCAGTGACAAGCCCACAGTTATGTGACTTCATCTATAACTTAAGTTTGCGTTCCATATCATAGCTGCTAGGTAGGAACTTAAGTTCACGCTGCCGCTGATGAACACACTGGCTTTTCATCCGGGCATGGCAATATTACAGTTTTCGCTTCCACCTAATGCACAATGTGGTACCTGTGCGAAAATAAGGTGACTACAAAATGCAGTCGTGTATTGATCTATTATGGCATTATCTTTTACAAACACATTCTTTTCACTCTGACGTACTTGTGAAGTAAGGGCAAGATTAGAAAAGATATCTGTACTTCCCATTAGCCGAACTTATCAGGAAGAAAACCAGTATGACTGAATAAAAATATAGAAAATCATAAGTGAGATAGTTTACTGATTAAAAATAAAGAAAATCGTAAGTGACGTAGTTTACATCCTTCGATGATATATTTCAATTTGTAGAGAAATATTGCAGCGCACATATTTATTATCTGACTGTCTTATTAGCATTTTTTAGGCAGTTAAAATAGCGTGCATCATCTTTTACTGTGATATGACACCGGAGCCTGTTGTCAGAAATGTGAATTTCTTCTACAAGATATTCTGCTGTTCCCTACCTTAGAACACGCCCACATTTATATACAGTAATTACTGTAAACAGTAATGATTTATCTTGGACACTGCCTCTCACCGTCACAAAGCAAGGAAGATGACTCGCCTCCTTTTCCGGTCTAAAAATTTCCCATTCAGTGCTGAGTTATCTCATTTGCGGCAGATGATCTCGTACTTGGTAGCGAGTTCCAGTGTTCATTTTGTTTCTCATCTCGTAAAAAAACACGTTAAAATCTGTGTTCGAAATGTTACACATGTTGTTTATTGTTGGCGTAATTCGTAGTAGTAATCAAGAGTTGTAATAAAAAGTTGCAAATAAATTTCAAAATTAAAAATTGTTATCCAATATCAATAAACCAAAGCAAGAAATACAAGTTTTATGTTGAAATTACAATGACCCCCATATTACTATAGCTTTTCGCTCGTAAATGGGCACTATTTTGTTTTGAGAGAAACGCACTTGCTTGGGATGGATAGGGGGTTGTTCTCAAGCCGGAAGAACGTGTCAGAGGATTACCAGCGGCAGGAGTAACGGTACAAGGAAGTGCCACCGCAGGAGGGGGCAGTTTGGGTTGTGTAGCTACTGTAGATAACAAAAGCGTACTTCGCACGGTCACGAAACTCGCCACAAGCCTGTTTCACATGACGTAGCCTAACTTTTTTTTCCTTATAAAATCACAATTTTTTATGGAAGTTTGTTGCGATTTTGTGGTCCCTTGAAAAGACCTTGTTATAAAAGAGTTCTCGCTATTACGGGATTCTACTGCACTTGTAATATTGTTTCTTTTTTAATTAGGAGGAGCCATATTTTTTTTTAAATTCAGTACTCTGTTAACTTATGATTTTGTTACAGGATTCTTTTATTTTTCATTTTATTCTGTCTTATTTCCTGACGTTTCAGATAAGCTGAATCCCAGAGAATTTTGTGGCTTTTACGCATGCTATGCATGTTCTGTAATTCTGGTCTGCAGCAGTTCTGGATTTCTGGAGTTTGCCCTATTTTAGTGTTTTTTCTGTGTTCCTTAATACAAGTGGATTGTTTGTCCTGTTTCACCAATGTATACCACATTTGTTTGGTATCTGGTATATGCATTCACTGGTTTGTTGTTTGTAACTCTTGGTTTTACTTTAGTGACCATGATTTTAACTGTTGTGCTAGAGCAGAAAGCTATTCTTAGGCGATGTTTGTTAACCTGATATTCTTATTTTGTCTGAGAGTATTCGGACATATGGAATAATCAGAGTTCCAGTTGGAGGTTTGTCGTTAGCAAATGGAAACCTTTGATATATTAATATTTCTCACCTGCTTTTCTGTAGTATGCCTGGGATAGCTATTGGTTAGAAATTCATTTTTCGAGTTACTCTGTTCCTCTGTTAATGCTTTCCTGTTTGACACGCGAGACATTGCTTGCACTGTGGTCTAGGGTGCGAACAATGGCAAATTTTGTACTTGTTGGATTCAAAATAAAGGTATTGGCCTGTATGTGTCAGTTTTCTGAATGTTAGGTAGTGTAGTTATGGTACTTATTGCCTCTTGCTTCGAATTTTCCATGAAAATGTTGGCAATGCCATCATTTTGTTTATATAAATCCTCTTTGAATTGAAAATGTTATGTAGTGACACAGTGTGTCTTAAGCTCCATTATGAATGAGATTGGTATGGCTGTTCTTTCAGTAAAAGTGTTGTAATTTTCCAATTTAGATTTTTACTAAGGCGAGCGAGCGTTTCTGCTATTGGTACGTTTGTGAATAAGCTCTGGACATCGAAGTTCACTAGAATGTCGATTGGTACTATCTCTTAAGGTTTTGGATACAGCAATAAAGTGACTTGAATCATTAATGAATGTAAATGTTTGGCCAACTAAAGGATTCAACAATATTTAAGAAATACTTCGACATATTTTGGTACGGGAAATTGCGTGAACTGATACAGGCTGTTAGGGCATGTCTGCTTTGAGGATGTTTGGTAATCCACATACGTGAGGAGGTTTGCTGCTGTGAATCGTAAGAGCTCTTTGTGTGCTTTCAGGAATGTGTTTGTTGCACTTTTGGATAGCTTTATATAGTTTTCATTCTATGCTTGCTGTTGGGTCCTTTTTAAGTGCATTCCTGTGTTATGAGGTTAATTAATTTGGCATCAAAATCAGTTCTGTCAAGAATGACAATAGCATGGTCCTAGTCTTCAGGGAGAATTGTGTTGTTTTGGTCAGTGTGAGATTAGGTGGAGTAGGTTTTGCTGACTTTCTGGCTAAATACAGTCGAGTGTAACTCGTCTTGAACGAATGCTAGTAGTTTATATATATCACCGGGACTTCATAAATTCAAAGGCTGAAAATATTTGTTGCATTGTTTGTTAACTCTTTACAAGAAAGTGTAAAAAAATTTTAAAAAATCTGTTTTTGTTAATAGTTTATTTTTGGTAAATTTTAAGCGAGAAAACCATGTAGGTATGTACATAGTGTTTAAAGTCATTTAATTCATTGTTCGACTAAAGTCGAATGTCGCAGTTTGGCAATATTTTGTATATTCGACTACAGTCGAATGTCACAGTTAAGAAGTTAATCCAGTTAGTTATAACTATGGCCACAAAATGGTAGCCAAGTTGAAATAATGCGTAATTTTCTACCATATCGCTTTGTTATTCAGTTCAGACTACAAGCACAATATGGCATGTAAGCTGAAATAAAGAGTGCTATTCTTTGACAGCACTTATGCAGTTAGCTACAACTGTGGTCACAAGCTAGTATCTGTAGCATAAATTTTCACTGTCGTGCTCACGACCGCGCAAGAATTATCTACACTAAAACACACGACAGTACGAGAATTAATGACACCAAAATGCATGATTACTTGTGGGAATGATCCATACCAAAATACGTTTTTGCATTTTGTTACTACTTAGTGAAAAGTTAGTTAGCAAGTTCTTAAACTTCACCAGTATTATTTCATACGAGAAGCATTAAGAAATTTGTATGGTAGATTACCTAATGATTGAAAATAATAATCATGGTTTTATTAGTTTTAGTGTACTGCTTGCTTCAAAATGGAAAGAGATAAGAATTTGGTATTGAATTTAAAGAGTTAAAAAGTGATTCTGTGACAGCAGTAATGATTGTGACTGTGTACATTCTGATGATTCAACTGCTTCAGGTAGTGTTAAGAACGTAAGGGAGAGAGACACGTCTGCAGCTTTGGATGATGTAATTGATGAGTTAATGGATATTTTTGCGACAGAGACTACACAGATATACGGAAAATTAAAATGTTTGTGGTTGGAAGGGTATGAACAGTGGTGAAATAAGAATTTTTATCATACTGCTTTAAAGTATTCTCGATGAGCCAAGTTAGCAGAAACATTGGTGCCACATTCAATGCTTGCAACTCCAACCTTTCGTCAGCTACATAGCTACAAGTGTTTATCATAAAAGTAGTCTTCTTTTCTGCTGACAACACAGCATATGACTTTGAAAATCACTCACAGCCACCATTTTGAAACCTCTAGACAGAAATTTCAAAATTCTGTCCATTCCTGAGAGACGTAACAATTGCCACGACCTTGATAGAATATGAAGGTAGGCTAGGTTGGGTGCAGTACCTTCCAGTAAAGAGAGCAAGGTATGGGATCATATTCTATATGCTATGTGAGTCACAGTCTGGATGTGTGTTCTTTGTCTGTACATACAGGAAAAGGCAGAAAATTTAACTGTCAATATAAGGATCTGCCCCAATCATCTAGGATAGTAATGGGGTACGACCATGATGAAACCTCTTTTTCAACAAGAGCCACAGCCTTACAGTAGACAATTTCTATAAAAGTCTCCACAACTAACAGACTTTCTTATTGCTCAATTGATTGATATATGTGACACTGTGTCCATCTAGGAAAGAATGTGAAATGCCACCAGGATTTCGTGGCAAGAAAAAGTAAAGAGAAGTTCTTGCTTTCTGGAGGGGGGAAATCGCCGCCATCAGATGGAAAGATAAACGTGACATATGTATTCTGAGCACAACTACAATCAAGATGTGAAAACTGTCAAGAGGTCAGCAGGTATCTAAACCTGCAGCTGTTTTGTAATACAATGATGCAATGGGAGGAGAATATAGAGTAGGCTAGCATGTAGCCAACAACTCAATTACACAAAAAAGTGGGGGAACATACAAGAAAATATTTTCCAGTCGTGTAAGCTAGCTCACTGGAAAGCGTTTGTCTTGCACAAGAAATCTAGAGGAAAAAAGAAATGCTCTTGAATTTTTTGTAGGGAATCTTGAGATGATGACAGCCAAACACCACTGGCCTCGATTCTCTCGAAAAGCAGCCGGTCGGCCACCCGCAAGCATCAGTCCCAGTCGTCTCACTGGACGGCATTTCCCATCGTTGATTCCAGCCACAGAAAAAAAACAGAACCCTACCAGAATATGTGGGATGTGCAGCAGAGTGCGTGATGCAAAGGGGAAGAAGATTAGGCGGGAATCCAGATACATGTGTGAAGACTGCAATGTAGCTCTGTGTATTGTACCGTGCTTTACAACATTTCATACAGCCACAAACGTTTGAAGGCATAATTGTGTATTAAGTTTCTTTGTCTCTGTATTGTTATCCATCTTTAAATATTTTAGTGAGTGATTTTTATTGTAACACACATTTAAAAAACCACTTTATGTACTCTTCTCGCAAGTGTACTCGGGGTTTTAAAATAGCTTTTTTTAAGTTTATAATTACCTCAATAATTTAATGATTTAAAAAATTGTATGTCTTATTAACTTTTATTGATAATGATTTAATAACCCCTTCCCTTACTACCCAGAGTTAACTCAGGCTTAGACTGCTTTTCTGATTGAAAAATGTATTAATCCGAGTTTAAACGTATGTTTATGCAATTACATGGTCTATTTGTACATATCAAAACTAATTAAATGTAGTAACTGTTTTGGTTGACAACTATGTAAATTAAAATTTTTGAAAACATTTTACAAAAGTAGTGGTTAAGAGGTTAATAATTTACATAATTTTAGAAACCTGCAGAGGATTATTTTTATTGGGAAGTGTTTACAGTTATTTGCGAATGTCACTTAATTTAAGAGCAAAGCAGTGTTAGAATTATTTAACCCCACCCCCTTTCCTCTGATTCACTGTCTAGTTGAATTTAATTGTAACTATAGATGCAACCGGTAATTGTGTCTGTGAAAAGGAGGGTGGGGTGTGGCATCATTTTAATAGCAGATATATATTTGTATAACGTTTCTAGGCTTTGCAAGATAAAAATGTGTATAATTTCCAACAGCTAGACATTATTTCGGTCAAGGCGATCGCACAATATATGCGGACGCCATGCAAAGCTGCTGCTGTTACGTAATCTGTTGCAGGACAATGCTTCGGCTTCAGAGTAATCAATTGCTATTCTCATGTCGCATGACTAGGTTTTTTGCTCAGTTAGATGCAACTAATTTTTTGTATCTGTACTCGTTGGGCAGTTTTGTGTAGAGCACAAGCCAATCTACTTATATAATAAAGCAGTAAAGTTATTTGTAAAATAAAGGTTGTTTCCAGTTAAGTAGTTTCTAACACAATTACTATTATGCAATTCTGTGTTTTTTTTTGTGTGTGTAAAAAGTAATTGGCCACAATTAACTAATAGCGGGAATGGCTATATAGCACAGAGCAAACCAGAAATCGTGACCTTGATTTCTTCAATTATTTAGTGTACCATCAAATGCCCGTTATGTACTTTGTCTGCCAGGACACGGTGTTACGTAATTAAAAATTACAACAAATTGAATTATACATAAGTTCATAATTGTTGTTATGCCAAACCATTGGTGTAAAATCGATTCCAGAAATGAAACAAGTTGAGTTCCAAAAAACGTACGTCAAGTCTTAGAAGTATGAATATGTGGTCACTTCCGCCAACCTGTGTGTGTGTTTTGCACTGTAAGAGTAAAAATAAATTGGCAAACTTCATTTTGGCAAGCAGGGTAACATTAGCTGAAAAAATGATTGATGTGGATAAGCTGATGTTAATGTAGAACCTGTTGTTTTGATTGTTGAATGTGGGACGAACAATCTTTCGAATAATCTCCATGCAGACCACTTGATAGTTTTTTAAGTAGTAATTTTGACACAAGCAAGAAAATAAAAGTTGGACACGGGAAAATGTTGCAGACAAATAATGCATCAAGGTTTTGCTGTATGTGGCTATGGTAGCCACTACACTTTTTTCCATTTAAAGGTTGCAACTTGTATCGCTTTGCCTGTTCACGCTCTTGAATGGCATTTGTTGTGTAACAAGCGGCCAAGCCGCCTCCACATGTTCCATGTCACGCCTACGAAGTGAGGTCAAATATGCCTCTGCTCAAATTTTCCCACTGGAATGGTACAGGTGAAGAGAAACTTCTCAAGAACAATGATTCCCGTGTTGCCTCATTGTACCATAATTTTTACCGCATAGTAATATTGATTTTGTTTACCTAAAAATTTACATGCAAAAATTTATGAATTATCATCAAGAGATTTTACACTTAGAAACTCAAAACCTTCCAAGTTACTGTCTGAGGAATTGGCTTCTAGATTTTTAATGAACCTGTCCTGATGGTCATATTGGATGTTGTTTGACGTAAATATTTTCTTTTCTATATCCTCCATGTTGATACATTCTTGCCACATTCCCGTGGTTATGGCGCTGATAGTGGCGTGCATGCCCTTAATTTCGGCCATCTTAAAATAGCTGTTCCATCTAGCAAGGTGCCTATTTTTGTGACTCCATATTAATTCAGCAGAATTTAACTCACCGTGATAAGGAGTTAATCGACAAGCACGTGCCCCAATTGTCTTGCCATCTCATCTATAATGTACTTGTGCAAACATTTATACTGTTTCTACTGCTTCATAAACTGTGGTTTTACCATGGCACTGTCAAATTTTATATTTTTTCACTTATCCAATTTGTTAGTGTCACATTTCCTACTACTTTTAGAAGGAATTTTTCCTTTCTTTGTAGTATGGTATGACACATTTACTATGTCAATAACCACATATTCGTCAAACAGCTAGCCTTTTCTGAAACCACTTACCAACACTTTACTTGTAATTTCTTTGTAATAGTCCTTGTAGTTTTTGAGGTAATTGAGAAAGTGCACTATCAACAAACCTTGCGTCATTTTCTGTATGTCAGATTATTAATCTCTTATTTCTTGAAGGATTTTTTTAGCCCTGTTGATAAACCAAAAAAGCTTTTCTTTCATAAGTCACAGATTTGGCGACCTACACCTGTGAAACGGTGTGCCTATCGTTTACGTTCGTTTCATCTAAATCTGTGGTCTTCAACCTTTTTTCACTAAAGGGAGAGTTATGTCCTAGCTAAAGTCTTGCGGACAACACTGTAAAAAATTAATTTGTTTTCATGCCCGGCTGTATGATCTCATTAAAACTACAACTTTTAAACATAATGGTATTTCTCATAAAATTGTGTCATTTAAAAATGATGATGTAAAATAAAATTATGACACAAAAAGAAGTAGAGTTAAAACAAAATATGAAAAACACAATATTTCATTTCCATGTTTAATGCGATAACGGACACTTTTTTTTCGTAAATAATCTTGGGATATTGGCTTTAATACTGGATGAAGTAACCCTGAGGGAACTTTCTAAGTGAGCATCAGTCAGCAGATTCCGTGATTTTGACTTAACATTTTTAATTAAGGAGAAAAGCTGTTGTCAACTGTAGGTGCTACCAAAAAGAGAAGCTATGAGCAGACAGTACGTTCGGAGATTCGGAAACCGACCTTTATATATTTTGAGTTAAATGTTGAGAGATCGACGTTCATAAATTTTTCCTTTAAGTCTGTGTTGTACTGTAACTCAATAAGCTCCATTTGTGTATTGATGGGAACATCCTCAATTTTGATAGAAAATGGATTGGAAAATATATTGAACAATTTTTCATTGGATTTGAAGTCTTTGAAACATGTAACAAAATCGGACCTAAGGTCAAAGAGAGCATTCTTGTATTTCTCTTTATCTTGATTTTCACACTGGAATTACCTTGAGAAATGTGTCAAGTCTCCATTTTGCATCTGCATCTCCCATAATTTTGTTTTCAAATGTCTGCACTTGGTAGAAAAGGTTGTTTTCAAAGGTACCCTTACCTTGTAGTCTTTTAAGTCATTTAGAAGCACAGTAATGTCAGATATGTGAAGTCGGCCGTTCATACAGGGTCGTTGAACTGGTACACAGGCGTGCCTTTACTTGTCATGAACTCACTAACTTCATTAGTCAATTCAAAAAACTTAACCTCTACTGAGCCAGGGAACTTCAGTGTAGTAGAGTACATCACCATTTGAGTCTGCATCCTGCCTGAAACACTCTGCGGTTCAATCCTTGGGATCTGATGAAGTTAACGATTTTGGTCACATCTTTCATAACGTATTTAAAACACAAACTTTTTGCGCACAGGTTCTCTTGATGAATAACGCAGTTCCAGACAGGTAGCAGAACCAGATTCTTTTCGAATTAGTGACATAACCCCTTCATTTTTACCTACTCTGGAGAGATTGTTCAGACGCAGATCGTAACACTTCAAGTTAATGAAACGACACTGAAAATGTCTCTACCTTTTGTTGTTATTCGTGGGGAACAGAGCAGCCATTTATTCTGTGATGAGAAAGTCATCAGTTCCTCTGATGAAAATAGCCAACTGAGCAGTGTCTGGGATATCTGTGCTCTCGTCCAACGCCAGTGAATAAAAAACAAACTGAAAGTACATTCTGTTAGTATTTTTTCAATGTCTTCTAATAATTCTTCAATTCTTCTAGCCACAGTAGCTCCAGACAAGCTGACTTGCGAAAATAGTTTTTTTTGTGCCGGACAAAGAACTTTAGCTGCAGGTTGCATAAATTCCTTAAGAAATTCTCAGTTTGGGAAAGATTTTGATTTTGCGGTTATTTTTTTCAGCTTTAATGTAACTAACCTTCATGCTTAATTCACTATCCGCGTTTTGTTTGGTAAGTGATGATTGTTGACTGCACCCCCCTTCCCCTCCTACCTAATTCATGTACTTTATCTTACCGTAGCTGAGCTTTATACTCTTCCATCTTCATTACATGCTTTGAGACATAGTGCAGCCTTGAATTGTCTTCCTTTAGTACAGCAATAGACTCCTGACAAAGTAAACAAACGGGTCTTTCTTTAATATTTACAAAAAAATATATCACTGTCCAATTTTCATTGAACACCCTTAACACCCTTCCTTCGTCCGAAGTTTTACACTTTTTATTTGTACTTGCTGCCATTGTACGTTGAACCAGGCTGGAAAATAACTCATCAACAACCACACAAGACTACAGCATGACACGCATTGAATGATGAGGGAGTTACGGTTGGCCAATGTGTTGTTCATGACCAGTTTTATTTGCCACCATGGCAGTTAAAATGCAATTCATGTGCAACAATTTTGGAGGGCTGACATCTTGGCATGCCGCTGCCACAAGAGTACATACACTCGTGCCGTATTCCTCAGACAAAAAAATTTTTTACTGGTGTAAGTCTTGCCAGATACTAGTTTCCTTTTTGACGCTTATGTCACAGTGTTGTAAGTCGGGAACTTTGTCTTTAAGTTAAGCCACATATCTGTTTCACTATATACTTTATAATTTGATACTGTGAAGGAAACAACATTATGTCGCGCACAGACAATATGATACCAGAATCATGATACTACTAGCCTTGTTAACGGAACAGCGTAAATGGCGTGCCAGATATTTATCTGATTTAAAAATCCTAAAAATAAATTTCTGGAATCAGTTAGAACAAGGAATTATTGCTAACTTGAAAACTTGTTTTCGGGTTGTAAGAAACCAGTTGATGGGCCGTGGATTGATCTAAATAATGCACTTGTCGCCCTTCAGCTCTATTCACTTTAATTGAACAAAGATACGTCGCCACAAAGAAATATCTTCCCTATCAATTACAAATGAATTCCATTCCTTCGGTGTTTCACAAACTCAAAAGTCAGAAGCTTTGTCATAAACTCAAAAGTCAGAAGCTTTGATGAAAATTTATAAAATATTGAGTGCTTGAAATTCGACATGTTAGGTTCACTGTTTACTACACATAGCACTTATTCAATGTTCGGGAGCTCTTTTGTATGCTTTGGAAAGGCTTTCCTCATTTATGCTTTATGACACTTGGAGGTGACATTCCAGCCAGACCAGCGGCATCTACCATCTTGTGTAGTACTGGCTACTTCCGGCATTTTTACCCAGTAACAAAAACAACAAATAGAAGTGCTTTCAAGCTATAAGCACATACACTATTTCATGCACACACAGTGATACATCACATAGGATTTCAAATTAGCATCAGAACTATTTCTTGCTGTAACAACATTATTACGACAATGACAGATAGTCTTTTCACATTGGTGCAATGAAACTTTAAGCTTTTTTAAATGGATTACTTTTTTGAAAAATTCAAGACTATGAGCAGTTGTACGATGCACAGGGTTTTTATAAAATAATGCACTGTTTATTTGCATAAAAATCATTTTTCTTGATGTTGGCTTACTTTTGTAACGGAGTTGATGATGGTACAAAGGAACCTCTTTGTATTGAACCCAGATGTATTGAATGTCTGCCTCTATGGAACACAATTTGTGGTCCCATTTCTTATTTTTTTGCATTTCAAGACCACAATCATTGAATGTCTGAAATTTTTTGTCAGTGTCCTGAGAAATGATAGAGGTTCCAATTTATTGCTACCAAATAAAATTGGTTCAAATAATATGTTTGTGACAAAACAATATAGGGGTTCTTTGATATGAAAGTTATCTTTCTTCGAAAATTATATTTTCAAGACCGCTAAACTACTGGTTGTGTTCTTAACTGAGCAGCTGTACTTCCGGGGTTCTCCCCAGAGACTGTCATGTTCACTTCTGCTGCTACTGCTGTTTCTTGTTTCTTCTCTCTTTTATTATTTTAATATTAGGTTGACTGAAACATGCAATGAAATCCACGTACATTGGCATTCGTTTCCAAGCCAATGGCGGTGTTTGTACTTCATGACAGAGATTTGAATATACGTTGTAAAAAAAAATTAATTAGGTAAGTTACCGTGTTGTTATCAGTACTTATTTATAAGTTCAGTTCCAGGTAGCAGTGCCAAATAAAAATGCCTTGGTATTTTGTGTGGAAGCAGACAGAATTTTTTTAAAGGCCTGTATTAAGTTGATCCCAAATCAAATTGTGCTATGGAACGGAGTAAATTTGTAAATGTTGCTGACACTGCTGATAGTGTAGTGTTTTTCAGTATATTGAGCATTAGAAGTCACTATCGAGATATTTTATCTCAAATAATGATAATGAATAAGTAACAGTAAAAACATGATATTTTGATGTATTATTAAATGGCTATTTTTACACAATTTGTGCTTTTAATTGTGTGGAACGACTTGAAAGATGTAGATTTAATAGGAACTTGCCTGGTTACATTAGCTTCTCAAACATAGTTAAAATAGAGAAAAGTTTCTCACTTAAGTTGTTAAAATTTGAAAATACAAATATATAGTATAACAATAATAATTTTTACGGGCAAGTGTAATACGTAAAGAATATTTCACCTGGGCAAATGCAGATGTTAATATATATTAACATCTGCATCATTCAATTTCACATAACAAGAACCGATACTTTTATACAAACTTGCTATGGAAAATAATGGATCCACATAACCTATTTTTGTCACACATTGCTGCCTTAGTGTTTGGTGTATGGTTCCCAAGAGACTGCAGAGATGTATGCAAGGCATTCAAACAAGCTAAGTCAAATATTTGTACACAAATTCTTGGTTCCTAGCTAGGAGTTATCCTTTATTTGTGATGTAAATTATGGAATAAAGATAAGGACATGGGATCTGATTTTCTCTTCTTTCATTGAAACTAAGCCCATTGCAAAAAGTTGCTGAAATATAAGTTTTTAGAATGTATCCCCTGTAAGCATTGCAGAATTGCAAACTTGGAGAACACGATACAGGTGGCGAAAGGTTAATTTTTAATAGTATTGACCAGTGAAATGAGACCTCCAGATTGCGTGACGTTGAATGCCCAAGATGTTTTGTACCTGATAAAAGTTTGTGTTTAGTCTTAATGAGAGGTGTTCGAATATATTCGTGATGATGGTGTGATGTAAGAAGCCCAATATTAGGTTAAGTACAATGTACGTCAGTTGATAACAATTTCTGTTTTTGGGCATTGTTTTAGAATCTGAGAGATTCAACAGTCTTTTGTAAATACGCTGCTGAGTTTATGTTGCTTACTTAGTGTTAACACGTTCTTGTAAGTACACAGTTGTCAGATGTCCACATTTTGGAAATTCAGGGGAGATTAGGGAAAAGTTAGGGAACTTGAAATTCGTCAGGGATTTTACTTGAATTCCTGGTAAAGAAATTCCCCAATGATTCAGTAATTTCAGGATGAAAATGTAACTTACAAGTCTGTCATCACCTTGACTGTAGAATCATTTTTTTTCATATGGTAGTTAAGTGTGTAAATAAATAAATAAATAAATAAATAAAAAAAAATAGTCAAGTATATAGTCACACACTAGGAAATTAATAATATACGGGGCTTGTTTCAATTTCAATTTTTATAATGTAATTTTAGTTACATTTATTTTCAAACATATTTTTCTTTTGTTAATTAAGTAAATCAGCAAATTATTAAAAACAAAGTAGTCAGGGAGATATGACATTTTGGTCAGGGAAAGGTCAGGAAAACCTTATTACAAATTTTTTGTGGATACCCTGGTTGTATTGCAGAGTTAATGTCCTGTGATATAAGTCTTCAGATTACAAAAAATTCGCAACAACTTGAGGTGTTGTCAGCACTGTTCTTACCAAACTGTTGTAGGTTCCGAGTTGTAATTCTGTTGGTCAGGTCAAAAATATTTTGCATTGCGTTGTAGGGAAATTGCTGAATTATATTTTGTAGTTCTAGTCTACGCTGCATTTATTTAGCCAAGTAAATTTCATTACGTATTATTGGCTGTGTTTATTGTACAGTATTGTTAAAGAGAATTATTAGATTGATGGAACCTATAGGCGTGACGTCATTTTTAGACCTAATAATTATTGCATTTTTCACTGGTTGAATGCTGTTTGGTGCTGTGTACCCTTTTAATGAAAATCAATTATCATGGGGTTGTGAACTAGAAGACAAGCTATATGGCTCATATTTTTGCATTGAATTAATTATGAAAGTTGAATACGTACATTGCCAGTTAGCTATTTTTAAAATATAATTTTGGTATTGTGTGCTTACAAAAGGTAAGTAATACAATGTGATATGTAAGGTATAATAAATTGTCACTGTCAACTGTGTGCATATTTTATTACATACCAACTTCAGTGCAGTCAGCTAAATATAAAAATATCACGAATTTATTGGCTTTTTGATACAATATGTTTAAATTGTAAACTTTTTGGTCTATTGTTCTTCAGTAACAAAATTTACTAACGTATTTCGAACAACTTGCTGTAAGACAAAAATAGATTCTTAAAATTGACTAGATTTGTGTTCATTGACAGTTGATGTCCTTGTTCTTTCTGCTTCCACTTTTTTGTAATTTTTTTTGCTTACATGTGAATGCTTTTGTATTGTTTTGTGATGTATTGAAAGGGTCACTTGTTAACTTTGTGATAGTGTTGCATGCATTCTGTATTTTTGCTGTAGCTGCATCATATTTAATTGAACACTTTTGAAAGACTCTTATATTTCTCTCATTTCTCCAAAGTTCCATCCTACACTCTAAAGAGAGGATAGTGTTTTCATGAACCTGTTTAGTAGTTCAAATGATGCTGCAAAATGTGTTTGTGTTTTAATGTTACTTGCAAGTACTATGTACTGATATTTGTGCAAAACAAGGTAGACTTACATAAAAGACCACCAATATAAATATTTAATTTTGGTAAGCTAAGATACACAGCAGTCTCGCTACCAAGCATCAATGTCACTGTAAAAATCTAAGCCAGTATGTGTTCTAATTAAAATTATGTATTCACTGGAAGGGAATTTCTCTCCAAGGGTTGAGTTCAGGAGTGCTCAGTTAACTATGAACCCACTTCATTGTCACAATACGTTACCACTTAGGGCTGTAATGCTTTCGTTTAAAGTTACGCTCAATAAAAAACACGTGTTTATTTTAATTGTTGTAAGCAAAGCTTCAAAATCTTTCAAATAAATATTTCAAGCATTTTCAGAACTTGTGTACAATACTTAAAATGTTTCAAGAAATTTGTTGGTATTGTGTTTTAGTTTCAAGAAGGTTGGGAGACCAGGCATACTTTATTAAAAAATATATACATATACTTCACTTAATTATGTAAACATATTGTCACATTAGACTTTACAATAATTTTATGGTACGACATGCGTAAATGCAGGACGTGGATGGTTAATATATATGTACCTACCTAAATGACTGCATCAGAAATGAATTCTCTAGAACAATAGACAAGGATCACAGGACCACCTTAAAATATTGCTGCTTCACCTTAGGACAATAGCTACAAATAAATATAAATTTTTTGTTAATGGAGACAGTGTCTATGTATGCTCAGTTTCCAAATTTATCAGAACATTGTAAAAAAATTTTTTTTACGTGCTGCACAATTTTATCAGAAATTCTCATGGTGTGAATAGTGTTTATTGTGCTAGTACCTTTGTGTGTGTCGGAGTTTGTAACAACGTACCTCCAGTGTGGCTGTAAGTACCTAGTATTAATTTTGTTTCAAATTGAAGCTGTCTGGAAATGTGTGAATCCCAATTAGTAACTGGTTCATCACAAATTTAGCAAGTGCAGGATAAGCATCCATTGTAAAACATTTTCTGTGGAAGTTTTTTTGTGGCTTGAATAATAAGCTTGGATGGCTTTTATAGTGTGTAGATAGTTATTTGTCGTTATTGAGGTTTTTTAACCAGTAGAGTTTAACTTTAATGGTTTGCAATGTATGCGACACATTTCATAATTATGTGGGTGAAGTAAATTAATTTAATTATTTTTTCACATGTCCCACAACTGTAGTGGAACTGTTAGTATAACATTCCTTGCAATGGGCAGTAGATAAATATTTGTGGCTACAGTTTCTATGCTCTGTTGCGTTAACAGAACTTTTTCATTAAAAAAAAAAATGTGGCAAATGTACGTGTTGGTAGTGTTTGAATGAAACTGTCATAGTGAGTTATTTACAAGATGGTGTACTATGTACAGAATTCTTATTTAATTGCTTATAAACATAAATGTGTTCCCTAATCTTTAATCAGAAGATGACTGTCAACAAGAGTACTGTTTGACAGTTGAATGGTAACAATTCTACTGTCAGTATCTATAAGAACAGTGCTGGAATTTGTTACAATTTGTGTAATTTTTTAAATTGTGCATTTTGAGCATTTTCTTATCTTCAAGTGAGCTGCATTAAGTTCGTAAATATAAATTATTATTACATCAAATCTTCTGTGCTTTATAAAGTATGAAGGTATATCTTTTACTTTTAATGTACTCTGCTAGTCCAGTGCAAAGTCAGAAATCATGTAAATAAAAACTCAATTTAACATACCTGTAATGCAGCAGTGTGGTACATGTTATATACAGAATCCAGTATTTGTACGTAGGTAAGTTTCTTGCAAGTGTTGTGGTTGTTAACAGTGGTTTAGTATAGAATATCAGTGTGCAATTTCTGTAATAGATTGGGTTGTACCTTATATTTTGATGTACAGTAATGTTTTGAGTTAACGTTTTTATTTTGTTTCACAATACTTTAGAGTTAATATTTCACTATGTAAGATTTCTTAAGACTGTTTTGGTCCTAGGTCTTTAATGATTAAATCTACTTAGTGTTGAACAATGTAGGCACTTAGTGAAATATTCTGTTTGAAGTAGCGAAGAATGAGTATTTGAAAAATGTGTGGTCCTAGAGGTTTTTGTACTACTTATGTAGCTTTATTTTTTGTACATGTAACTGAAAATTCAAAAGGTCTAAACTGTCTACACTTGTGGTCTTGACTGAAAACTACTAAAAGTAAAAGAATCTGGTTCCTTTTCCTTTCTCTACACCTGCCAAAATTATCCTATTATAATTACAGCAGTTACAGTTCAGAATATTTTTACGCCATTGTGGAATTACTGTAATTGAAGAAAAGTTTTGATTATATTGCAAGGTGAGTTTGCTCTTTATATATTTTTTCATTGTGTAAGATGGATGTATTAATTTAGCATAATTATTAGAAAATTAATTTTAATGAATTTTTTTTCAACAAGTGAAATACAACTATATTGAATGATGCACGTAAGAATTGTGACTAAAGTAGTTCTGCTTTTACGGATAATCATTTGAATACAGCATGTTTTTACGAGATTTCTCACCTAAAGGCAGTTCAATTTCTGTTTGATGTTTATCTTTTATACGTGTACGTGGTTTTTACCTGTAGATTGCGCCAATTACCATTAATTGTTTGCTACCAGGCATACTTATTTATATAGTTCATTAAGTTTCCCTGGATTGTTTACGTTAGCGATATTATTATTTGACTTCGGAAGCCTCAAGATATTTTATACATTTTTGCAGAGTGGCCTCAGGTAAGTGAAATTTTTTAAATCATTCAGACAACGTTAATTTCTCCAAAACTAAGAATAAAACAGTGGACTGCATGTTATCACTTTTTTGCCAGGTGAACTGTGTGGAAAGTGAAAATAAGTTGAGAGATTTTGTATGCCCAAAATGGAATTCAAAAAGCTGCATTGTACCTAAACTTTGTAATGTACCAGTTTGCTAATATATGAGCTGCACTTTTAGGTTTTACAAATCAAACGTTATGTAGTGAGTCAAGAACTACGGTGCAAATGCCATGAGGTTATTCCCAACAATGCAAAATGGGATATAAAACATAAAACTACAGCATGATATACTTGTAAAAGATTTATCTACTTTTGAAAATCAGTATTTCTAATGGTTTAACTGTAAACAAAAAATATACGTAAGATGAATGAAGAAATTGTTAATTTTAATGTTTATTTTAGCAATACCTTACACCTAAGAACAGCTATGTAGTGCTATCAACTTCTACAAAGAAGGTGGAATGTTTTGCAACCAATATGTGTGTAATGCATATTCTTCTTTTGCCTTTGAAGATGTCACCAGTATGTAACATTATCTAGTAAACAGCTTTTGAGAAAAAAAGAGGGGTTTGTAAGGATATGTTTAACAAAGTAGCTCTTCAACTGTTCTTTGGTGTCAGGTCATAACAGATTTCTTTAAACTGAAATAAATTTTGTAATTTCCAGTTTAAACCACTTGAAATATTGGTTTATAAAGTTGGATAGCTTCCTTACAAGTTATTGTACAACATAGAATAAGTAGCCCATTTTGCATAGGTACCTTACCTCACATTGATTGTACCAGTCGCAAATATCGTAAAAGGACAATACGGGAAACTACAGCTTTTTAGCATTGTCCAAGTGCGAGACGTGTTACTAATGGCGAGACTTGGAAACACTAGCAAAATTCATTCTTATGTCCCAGTTTTCTATAGTGGTCATAAATTTACGAACTAAATTTCTCTTAGGCAAATAGTAAGAGAATGGGTTTGTTAGTATTTTAAATGTTAACTTATTAAAATAAGAACTAAAAGAGCATGTCTATTTTATAAAATCACAATTACATTTCAATTAATAAATATCAATGTATAAAACTACCCATGGAGCAATGTGCTACTGCAGATGGAATAGCAATTGTATTAGCAGGTGCTGGAAATAAATAACACATCTTTTTTTTTTTTTTCCTAGTGAGTTTCCCATCTTGTCCTTGTACAATATTTGCCAGTAGTTAAGGGACTGCTTTGATATTGGAAAGGGTTGGCAGCAGAATAAATTTAATATCTTTCCTGGAGTAGTAGCTTATGCACCCCATTTGTGTATGGGAAACTTTCATAGCATGTTTTTTCTCTGCTGGACTGGTATTTTTATTTGTAGTTGGGCCTTCATGGTGCAGTATTGTTTGAGGGAGCATGCGGCTAGATGACATAATTGTTTCAGTCCAGGGAGACCACATTCCTTTGACAAATCATATTTCTGCTGTAATGTTGGCATAGATTCTGCTAGTCACTACTATTTGGTCTAACTGCTCTTCTTTGATGTTTTTGTGTTGTAAACATAGGCATTCCGTACGCTAAATTTCTTTGATATGAAGTGGATTAGAATCCAAAATTTATCAACTTTGATTCTGCCAATAACTGTAGCCATGATACACTCCACCAATACCTGTGTGTGTTTCTGAAAAGATGCAGAAAAGCAAATATGAAACAAACCATTTTGCATTAGTATTCAGAAGAGCATTGAAACTAACTCTGATTCCAGGCTAGCTCTATTTTTATCCGCATGAACTTAATTTTAATGCAGTTTCACATAATGATATAGAACTGACAACATTCAATGTCTGTATTAAATTTCAAAAGATAAAAAAAAAATAAGTTATTTAATAACAAGTTTTATTCACATATCAGCATGTTTGTTACTGTATGTTAATCCGCATTCATTTATGTAGTCAGAACCCACTTGCTTAAATTTATTTTGAATTAATAGAGAACTCGTGAAGACAAGTCATCCTACGGCGATAAAATGCCTGTTATTGTAAAATTTCTCATTATCAATCAGTGAATGAAATTTTATGAGATATACATCCTCAATTTACGTCGCACAACTTTACGTCATTTCGGATAAATGTAGCTAATTTTTGAGTCCTAATTTTTTTCAGTTTAAATAGTTGCAGTTTCATAATAACGTTGTTAATACATTCTTGCGTGATCTCTTTAATCAATTTCTGTGCGCTGGAGTTGAAATTCATGTGTTCCAAAAGTTTTCTCCCCCCCTCCCTCTCCCGAACCCTCTCACTTAATGTAGGCTGTGAGCAGTTGTGGTCTGACTCAATGTAAGTCATTCAATCTGAGTTACTGTTTTCAGGAATCTAACCCCGATGTAAATCGAGGACTTGCTGTTATAATATATCATATATATAATAGCTAATTTTAAATTAATGTTTTGTCAAGTAAACATAGGCGTAGTTGAAGACCATTATGGAACTATTTTACATCTGTATTTATAAACAGTACCAGCTTTGGCATATCTATCAGCACTTTTTATTATAACCTTCATGCTCTTTTATCGTGTGTGAAAGTGTCTAGTGAGGTAGAAAGTACCCTACTTTTTTTCTATTATAAAAAATTTTTTTATAGGTGACATAAAGTTGCTGCTTAGCCAACGAGGCTGTCCTCAGTTGATACACGATGGTTACCTCTATATAGTCCATCAGATATCATCTGGGAATCACAAGGTGCACTGGAAATGCTTGGACTACTACTCTTCGTGTCGAGCTCGTATCCACACCTTGGGGACGATACTTGTGGTTAGGTGCGCGGAGCACAATCACCCGTCCCATTCCTCCAAGATAGCACAGCGAAGGCACACAGTATTTTCCTTGAGGGAAGATCATTGGAATGTTTTCAGGTCGTACATTGATAAAAAATTTGAAAAGGCAGTCAAAACTTTGCCCAAGTCTTGTGAATAAGTAGAAACGTGCGTAAGGATAATAAATTTGGAGTATATTTTTAATATACTGTGATTTATGTGAATTACTATGACCTGAAAGTATTCAGGTTGAGTTAATTTAGTGATGTATTAATTCTGGCCATTGTACCTTTCTATAGTTCTTTGGAGATATTTGGTTTTATTACAGTAAATTAAAAACCTGATTTTATAATTTGTGTTTGTTAATTTTTGTAATAAACCCTTTCAAGTAACTAGAGTAAGTTGTAGGCGCATAATCCATCATAATTTCATGCTTGCTTTAGGCTGTGTACAGGTTTGTAAGTCGTGAAAGGATAGGACTTTAATCTACGTGGTTTAGCAGCTGGACACTATATGTACTGTTGCATTGTTCTTAAATCTACTGCACTCCTCTTCTTCACCTCCTGATGGCGTTGATAGTTTTGCGACTACCTGCTGTTGTGCTCTCTGTTGATATCGAGTGACTGGCAATCACAGTGGAAAGTCAAAGCACTCGCTGTATACTGTGTAGAAAAATTAACACAGCATTTCTATTGCGATACGTATTTATTGCTTTAGCGTTTCTATAATTATCAATATCCACTGCTTTAGATGGCTTAAATAACTTGCTGGACGCTTACACCAATGTATCTGAATTCACATGAAAGTAGGTCACATCGACTTACCTTATGCATTTTGTACCACATGCACGTGTACAATATACACACATAGTTAAACGGAAATAATTTTCTTTCTGTATCAGTTACAAGCATCATTTCAAAGGATTTTTACCGGTTTTCCGTAATTTACGTGTCTCATACAGTATGGACAACAACAGTCTGTTCCTAAGGCTCTTTCGTCGCCATTTTAATCTCAAGGTCCTGGAACATTTCAGTTAAAACAGAATAAAGGAAGAAGCACTAACCACTACTGGTATTAAATATGATGCATCACAGATCTGAACTACATATTGGTGTATAGACATGCTCTCAGGACTCTGTTGGAAAGTGGCTTTATCTTTTTTAGTGGACATCATCAGATGTTGGCCATGAAAGTAAGTAGCAGCGATACTTGAGCTGAAATCACTGGGGTGATAGCACAGAATATTTGCAGTGTTCGAAAAGAACGGAAAGGAATGAGGAAATTTGGTGATACAAATGGAACTAACATAACTGCCAACTTGTACTATTCTCCCGTACAATCCTTACAATGTACAATTTTATGCCCTATTATACGATTGTACGAATGGTGTAAATTATTGTACAAATTCCTAGCTTTAATTTTTATTTTATTTTAGTTTTGTCAATTTGTAACAAGAAATCCGTACTGACATCCCACATTTCGGTACCGTAAATGTTGTATGCAGATGTAGCGCTGCGGGTTAAATAATTGACAAATATGCCCAGATCGTGTTTAAAATCTGGAGGGGGGGGGGGGAATCAAAAATAATAATAATTTTTTTAGATTTATTTAAACATAAGAATGTAGTAAGAAGTGAAAAAAAAAATTTTGAATTTATTTAATATGTGTTTACGTCTCTTTTTTAACAAGTATATATTTTTCTTTTCAGGTTTTTTGTGTGTACTAGTTAAAATTTAAACTAAAATTAAAATTAAAAAAAAAACCTGCATTTAAAAGTATTTTTTAACTTAATTAAAACTAAGAAATATAATATAAATTGCTTACACAAGATATAAAACACTGAAACGTTGTTATAATACACACTGTCAGTAATTTTCCTGCATGTACAGTAGAACCATGTTATAATGTTTCTCAAGGGACCGAAAAATGTTTACATTATAAATGGGAAAACATTATAACAGGGTAATTTCCTATTACAAATCAGGTTTAGGGACCAAATGACGTTAGCATTTTAACCAGGAAAACGTTATAATTGGGACACTATAAGAGGGTTCTACTGTATAGAGTGTGTGTAAAAATTGAGTGAAATCATTGCAGTAAAAGTAATTGTTTTTCAACCCTGAAACAAAAAAATTGCTGTAATACACTATGCAAAATATTTATACATTATACAAAATGTTTACACGTTGTTACATGTAGATACTTGTCAAGTTTATCAATGTTACCCAGACAGTACAAAAATTGTGAAAATAACATTGCAATATAAATAATTGTTTTTCATTTCAGAAAAATAAAATTGCTGTTACTCCCTAAACAGAATATTTACACATTACACTACATAGCTACTAAGTTTTTTTTGCATTACCGAAACTGTGTGAAAATTGGTGTGAAAACCTTGAAATGTAAATGGTTGTTTATCAACTTTGAATAAAAAAAACTGTTACATACTGCACAAAATATTTTTTCAGATTTACATATTCATATTTCTCTGTAATTTTGTGCATTACCCAATTGGGGGGGGGGGGGAACATTGGAATGAAAACTATTGTTCTTGAATACTGGAACAAAATACAAAGTCCATGGACACAAAATGCAGTATTTACATATTATTACACATCATAACAAACAAGAACATACTTGTTCGTAATTATTTTGCATGCCCCTATATTATGCAAAATGAGAAATAAATATTTGAATATAATGTTTTTGAGAACAAACGAAATAAAATGTGCATACACACTGTACATCATATTTACACATTGTTACAAGAACAGACATGTCTAGTTTTTTTTTTTTTTTGTATGGTAGTCCTCAAAACAGGACACAGGTCACAGTGGGGAATGTTCAAGAAGTTTTTGCATATGTTTATGGTTTGCTTACGTTTACACTTGCTTACACTGGTAAGGCATGATGTTGCTCACTCAGTCTGGTCATTGGAACAATATATGCACAAATACATCCTTTCTTTTTCGGTGGTGGTATGCAATATTCTTCCAAAAGTCCCTCAATGATACAATTCCTGTACTGTACTGCAGATATTTTTGTGTCATGTGACATATTGTATGCAATTTTCCAAGACCGCTTCAACAATGAAGTGCCATAGCACATTATACCACTTCCTGTTTTTGTGGTAATATGAGTATGAAGAAGACAGTTGGTCAAAATGATCTACGCCATTAATTTTTTTATTATATTCTAAAACCATCTTTGGTTTGGCAACTGTTCTGTACCCATTGTCTACATTTTTTGCTCGTACATTCACTACAGTAAAATCGTTGTCATTAACAGTAGACAACAGAGTGACTCTCCCAGTATCCTGCCAAGTGCAGGCAATCATTCCCTCCTCTTTATTCAACCAAAATTTTGGTTTTTCATCTTTCTTCAATTTACAAATACGGGCATACACTCTGTTGGCATACCGTGCCTGTTTGGTCGAACTGTCCCACAAGCCCCTATGTCATTTTGTCGGAGAAACTGGGCTTGAAAAGAAATTGTCACAATATACAATACATTGTGTGTTCTCAAATCCCAGCAAAATATTTCCAACCACACACTCACCCAACCCCAAACTGGTACCAATATTTACTTGCAGCCCACCTGTGCCTACATACACATCAAACCTCGACAAGAAACGTGTTTCACTGTCTCACAGCGACCAAAGTTTCACGCCCCACTTTGTGGAAAGTTTGGAAGGCATGTACTGCTTGAACCACAGACACCCTTTGAATCGAAGCATTGATTCGTCAACCGACAAGCTAGGGTCCGGTTCAAATTCTTGCACTGTATCTATGATGGGATGAATTTTGAACAGAGGGTCATATTCCTTGTGAGTTTTTGCTAGCTGTCTATTGTTGTCGGGAAAATGCAAAAACAATCTAAGATTTTGGTATCTGTCACGAGACATAATGTTGGCATAGTTTGGTGTAGAATTTACCCAACATGTTTCAGAGAAATACTGCTCGATGGAAGATTTACGACAGAAACCCATTCCGATTTCAATGGCTGTCAATGCCTGTGTATCCTCGAGAGTGCATTCTGTCCACTGCTTGTAACGTGAACGCGGGGATACTTTATCTGTCTCAATATTCTCATAGAACTGAGAAGCATACAAGTTTGTTTGGTCCGACACCCAACTAAAAATAGACTTCGGAAAAAATTTGTAGAAACGATCTACTGCAGTATCATTTGAGGTCAATGTTTTTAGTGATGTGTGCAATGGTGATTTTTTACACCAGTCAAGACAAACATTTATATTTTCAGAGTTTATGGTTATCCAGTCATTACTACTTACAGGTTTAGTGTTTTCTGTATCTGCTAAATGCTTCCACTTGTGTCGCTGTCATTGTCACTTGAATGTTCTGACCCATCATTAGTAATTTTATTTTGCTTGTTTTCTTCCTCTTTGTCTTTAGAAACACAATTCTCAAACTCTGAATCCAAATCAGTAAATAAAATATCATAACATTCACTTTGCGTCAAACCTCTTTTTCGTCCCGATGCCATTGTTGATGTTTACAAGGAATGTAAACACCATAGAGCAATAGATTACAGTCAAGTTTCCGTGGCAAAAATATCACAGCATCGAAATATTGATTCTATACATTGCAGCACCAAGGAGAAAACAATTACTTCGTAAAAACATGTCGCAAGTAAGGAAATCACCTTATTTGACAAAAGTCACATGTCGCAAGTTAGCAATACTTTCTGTATTCTACTTTAGTCTAATATCGCAGTTAAAGAGTTAAATAAGGAAGCTGACAATACTGTAGTTTTGGTAACTAGCATACCACATTTGTAACTTTTCTCTCACATTTTTCAGTACAGAATATCGTATTACTTGCATATTGCCGACCGTATCCCGAAGTTTGCCAAACATACCCCAGGGTCTATTCTGTAACTGTTTTGTGTTCACATACATTCCTTACGTAGAGACAGTCACCACGTGACTATCGTTATGAGACGACGTTGTATTCTGTAACTCTTCATGACGCCGTGGCTGATGTTCAAACTATTTGTGAGCGATGTTATGTAACAGCAGCTAGGGAGGTGAGAGGTGATGTTAGTGGGATTGTGTGCATGAAATTGTAAATATGGCGGCGGCATTGCGAAGGTTAGATTTCTTAGGTAAGCTCGAAAATAAGAAAAAGTGTCGGCAATTACGTGACACTCTAAATCCATTCAAAGAAGTGGACAATCAATTTAGGCGATTGTTCAAACATGAAAAATAAAAACATTTCGGTATCAAAATTTACGTCTGAAAAATTCCTTATTTTCCCTCATGAAATTCAACATAATTTTGTACTGCCAAACAGTCACTCTCTTAGAGCGAAACTTTGTAGCTTCTGCCTCCATTTCACAAAGTAGATCCAGTACCCAACCTTTAACCTAAAAATACTTTCACTTTGCCGCACAGCAAGATGTAAATCGCGTGGCCGCATGTTACTTCTAAGGGCCAGAAATATAAAATTTCCCGTGAGATTTTAATGGTTTTGGAAAGGTACCTAAAATGTTGACAAACATATATCAAAGCTGTTAAAGAACGTTACAAAAATGGTTAACAGAATACCATTTAAAAACAGTCACGCATTACTATCTGTATCGCTTACGCTATCAAAAGTCGGTAACGGATGACTGACGTTTCCGATGAGAAATTACAGAATAAGGCCCCCGATCTAAAGTGTGCCATTTGCCCTAAAGTCATTTGCAATAAAATTTCAATACAGTCCTATGGTCACTTGCTCTAAGCATCACTCGGCCTAAACGTCACTTGCCCTAAAAGTCACTTCCACTTCACCTAAACGTCACTTGTCTTAAACGTCTTTTGGCCTAAATGTCACTTGTCCTAAACTTCACTTGTCCTAAATGTCACTTGCCCTAAATGTCACTTGTCCTAAATGTCACTTGCCCTAAATGTCACTTGTCCTAAACGTCACTTGTCCTAAACGTCACTTGTCCTAAACGTCACTTGTCCTAAACGTCACTTGTCCTAAACGTCACTTGTCCTAAACGTCACTTGTCCTAAACGTCACTTGTCCTAAACGTCACTTGTCCTAAACGTCACTTGTCCTAAACGTCACTTGTCCTAAACGTCACTTGTCCTAAACGTCACTTGTCCTAAACGTCACTTCTCTTAAACATCACTTGGTCTAAATGTCACTTGGTCTAAAAGTCACTTGGTCTAAAAGTCCTTGGTCTAAAAGTCACTTGGTCTAAAAGTCACTTGGCATAACAGGCATTCAGCCTAAAACTATTTTAGGTCATATGACTTTAGGTCGAATGAGTGTACAACTCCCCCCCCCCCCCCCATAGTTCAGTCACCGTAGCATCATGACGCCGTGACTGCATAAACACAATTCATTCATAGGACCGTTTTTAGCAGACATGGATTTTATGTTAACCGTTTTCATGAAGTCATTGCTCAAGAATATGCAGCGAACTGTGTAAAGTGAAAGAAACCATCATAACCGTCTTATTTTCACTACTGATATGAAAGCACACGTATGCCTGGCACATGTTTTTGGTCATTTTGCTGTGCTTAAACTTAACAATATGTACAGTTTCTTTCACAATTCTAAAATAGGCCTATTTGCAGTGTCGAAGAGTGGTTGTTTATAATGTAAATTGTGATTAAATTTGTTAGTTTGCATTTTATGAGAATATGTTGTGCATTTATGGAACTGTGATATAGGGTTATTAATCTGTGTTACCAAAAATCGTTTAGTATCACTTGAGGTATTAAAATCTGTTTTTGTTTTTAAAAAATGCAGAAACCAAAACTAACAACACCCAGGTTTGTACCAATTTCTTATGTGTAGTAAAGTTGTTTGCAGTATTAATGTTGGTACAACAGATCATAGTAAGATAGATTCAATGGTTTCCCTGTTAAATTTGCTAGAGAGGCTTACCCATGAACACAAGACATAAACAGCATGGAATAACTTCAGCTAATTTTATATTATTAGGCTAATTAATTAGTAGGCTCTAAGTATATTTTGCATACAACACTACATTGAATATGTAGTCTGTGTAATCATAAAGTGACTAGTGATAGTTCGATGGCAGTGGCACTTATACATGTGAAATGCTGCGACTTGTTTACTCTATATTTCAATAATTTAAAAAAATTGTACTATTTCTGAATCCTTGAGGTTGGCAGGTATGAAAGAAGAAAAAGGGAGGGAATTGTGTTAAATGAATGTAAAGATTTTTTAAATTCATTGTTACTTAAAAAATAACACCATATCAGTGTTGTTTCATTCAGTTTGTTTTAGATCAAATTAAATACTCTTTTAAACTATGCAGAACAATGCTTTCAAATTAGATGATGTACAATTGTTATTGGAGCCAGTCTTGTGCGGAATAACTGCTGATATATGATGCAACTGTACAATGCATGCTATGTCGATGGAAGAAAAATTGATGTTTTTGGAAGGTTGTAAACTCCATGAGTATCATCATAAATATAGAAAATAAGTGGACTGATGAAGAAAGTGGAAGATCATCCAGAAGCATGTAAGTTAACAAATTGTAATATTATTCACTTTGTATATTGTATATAAGTAAATGCATGAAATTACGTTCATACAAGTGGACTGCACCAACGTACAGCCCTAGCTTCAGTAGCAGACAATTGGTTCTATTTGTGGTGGAAGGACTTTATGTTGTGTTAGCAATATAGTCTTTATCTACCTATTTACCTTCTCTCAGGCCATTGTTGCAATTCATTCTAAAATGTTTACATGAAAATATATAGTCACATGTTTGTATAGGTCAAAGTCAATGTTTTTGATACCCAGATATTTTTTTTCCGTTCTGTCTATTTGTAACATTATTATTAATATTGTTATTAGAATTAGAAACATTTCACCAAAGAAGAAAATAAAACTGATACATTTACTTAAGCAATTTATTCTGGGAACCTTCAATTGTCAGGAAGAAATAAATTATATTCACTAACTTTATTAGTAGGATTGTTCACACTATTTTGATAAGTAACTGCAAATCTCTTGTAACAGTTCTAAAAAAAGGTCTACATTTAAGGTTTTTTACTGACATGTTTCTGCTCTGGAAGTCACATACGTGACGACTTACTTGGCCTGCAGCTACAGAATTTTAATAAGGAATCAATATTAAAATATGTTAAATTTAAGTTGATGAAATTTAAAGATAATGCTTTTGAACAAAAAGTATTATTAATGAGATAATTTCT
Source organism: Medauroidea extradentata (assembly GCA_003012365.1). Lineage (NCBI taxonomy): Eukaryota > Metazoa > Arthropoda > Insecta > Phasmatodea > Phasmatidae > Medauroidea > Medauroidea extradentata. Next base: position 7,057 of record PNEQ01087526.1, on the reverse strand, counting down.
TAAAGTATGTGGCAGATAAATAAATGCTGATAAGTCAAGATGAACGTCATCCTAGGATAATATTTGCCAACTTTATGAGCAAATGTTTACCCATGATGATCCATTTGTTAAGAGTAATCTGTGGCGCCGTCAGATATTGTTCTTCAGGAATACGATACGTTGCTCTAAAAAAATATCTTTGCTTAAAAAGTCTGCAAAAACTTTTGTACAGGAATGATGTTTATTGACTTTTGTTATACTCTGTCCTCTCTAAGGTTGCAGTAGAAATAAAAATTGCTAGCAAAATTAATCAAAACAATTGAATTATATCTTGATTCCTCACATTGTGATTGTGCCCTAACACAGTTACCTTGTATTTTTCAATATTTCAAATGAAGTGTACGCTCTGCAAAAATTGTATTGATATTTATTTGGATGAATTAGCTACAACCTTAGAATGGATAAGAGTATAACTGGCTTTGAAAAACCTATCATTTTAAACTGATGATTTTAGTGCTGAATTATGTATCGAGCTCTCTTAAAGATAATTGCCATGTTGAGACGTCTTCCACATGTTTGTGTTTAAATGCTCTGTTTACAAGTTCCAAATATTAAAACTTACATTTTTCAAAAACATTGTATGATTGAATTAATTTTTTTATATTAAGTTTACATTAGAATGTATCTTGTTTCAAACGTTTATCTGTAAATTGATCAATTAAGAAGTAATTATTTTGATCATTTACTCACCCTTTTAAACCAGTGGTTGCATGCTAGGTAGACTTCGTCCTTTTGAGTGTTAGGGTGGCAAAAAATTCACTGGCCAGTAGTAATGTACGTGACGTTTCCCACATGTGAAAAACAGTTGCGACTTCATTGGGAATCAAACCTATATCACAGTACTAGGCGGTGAATGTTTGGAGCTCTTTACCACAATGACATCTATAATTTTCGTTTATTGAGAAAGTACTCTTTAATGGTACAGTGTCAACATAGGAAATATAGCAGAAGACAAAATTTCACAATCCGCAATAAAAATGCAGTTTTAAATGTAAATACCAGGTATATGTCGTGAAAGTAACTAGGAGAAATTTTTCATATTTTCAGCTGTGAAAATGTTCTATTTTGTTAACTAATTTTTCATTGAGATTATGTGGGAAGCATTTTGAACCACAAAACCGGTGAATATTTTAGAAAGTATTTTCTAGAGAAGACGACAAAGAAGAAAGTTGTGCCTGAATGAAGCAAATACAAAACAGTTTGCTGAAAGGTTAGTAATATTAAATTTTTTTTCTGTTACCAAATTGTGCTAATTTTAAGTTCATTGTATAATTTCATAGATTTGTTTTAGATTTTACATTTAAATTTTAGTGTTAGTTGTATGTCTTCCCAATACGTGTTAAATAACAATGGTAAAAAATATCTATGATAACTAACCAAATTTTTTGCATTATAGTGTGCAGTTTAGAGAGCTTACAATATTTTAATTATACATATACTAAAACAGTTTTACAATTACCGCTATTATTATGACACTGGAACCAACCTTGAAAATAACGGACTCGCGGAACAAGTTGACTCCCGTACTCACAAACAATGTATTGGAAGAATGCCTTACAAACCGAAGGACATATAAACTTGTTGGGTCTGCAGAACTCGAGTCATTGCTTGTACCAGCCTGCTAGTATCTTAACTCTCTTCCTGCCTATTTAATTGGTTAACCTAGTGGCCTAAGAATTCTTCATATACGTTATTGAATAATTTTTTTAAAATCATATTTTATATATTATGCTCCTTTTTTATTGGAAGTATTATTCACTGAAAAAAATATAAACTGTTCCTTCTTGTTATATCCACTAATGTTAAGAGGTTTTTTTTAACACGGGCACAAGAGTAGTTGTGATCATAAGGATGGTGACTTTCGTACCAGTCTGCATGAATCATGTGATTGTGTTGAAAGTTGACTGAAACTAGGTGTCTCAAAGAAATTAACTTCCAAGTAATGTTACAGTTGCATGTAATATACAGTATTGTAATATCTTAATAATTCATAAAAGTATGTGCTGCTGCAGAAATACCTTCCACGTTTATGGTGTAAATAACAATTAAACACTATAAACTATATACATCCAATCTCAGTGTGGTTAGAAAATCCAGTTGTGTATTTCCAACAAATTATTTCTACTTTAAAATCATCAATCCTAAGGTAAATGTTTCCAGGACGTAAAATTGTCACCAACCTTTTTCCCTGATCTCTAACTTTGTGATTTACTGCTCTGGAGGTACGTGACTTTTCGACGAATGAACTGTTTGTGAGAAGCTTGTGGTGAGTACACTCAGTGCAAGGCAGACTTTTGAATCTCGCCTTCGGTGCTGGGCGCCTTCGTGCCCGGTCGGAGGCTGTTGTGCCTCCCTCCCACCCTTTCCTTCTGTTGTACTGATGCTGTAACCAATACGTGACTTTTCTACGAATGAACTGTTTGTGAGAAGGTTGTGGCGAGTACACTCGGTACGAGGCGGGCTTTTAAATCTTGCCCGCGTCGCCATGGGGTTTCGGGTGCCTTCGTGCCCGGTCGGAGACTGTCGTACCTCATCCTACCCTTTTCTTCTCCTAACCTTCCCCCCTTCTCCCTCACCTCAGCCGTGTGGTCAGCTTCCCAGCTGGCTCGTGTTACTCTTCGTCCAGCCTTCGGAGCATCTACATCGTCGGCCTCGCGACAACTAGCCTTCGCTTTGGTGAGTTTTAAGTTTACGTTCGCTCGTGCTGAGGTTTCTCTCCAGTACGGTAAATCGCATGCTGTCCGCGTTTGATTGCACCATTGTTAGTTTGGAATGAAATGGCGTGGTTGTCGAGGGGCCGACGAGTGTATACATGGATCTTTTGAACATTTAAATTTTTATTGCGTTTTGTCGCTCACCTGTATTTATCAGTTTGTATATCAAATTTATAATAATAATGTTGTTTTCAGGCTTTAATTGTGTGTGCATTCGCTTTGGTAGTTAGTTTGTGCTCCCTTGGTCACGAACCAGTGTTCCCTTTGTACCTTGAAGCGGTATAAGAGGATGACCGCAAGGCTGCCATCTGCCATGAAGTAGCAGCTACAACAAAAATGGCCAGGAGAGAAATTCAAAACTTACAGGAGAGACTTCAGAAGTGCATAGAAGTAGATGGACACCATTTGGAGGATGTGGATTTCAAAACTATCTTAAATGTGAATGCGAAGAGTGTAATGTAAGGGCTTTGCATTTTTTTTTTCCGAATATGTTTTAGTGTTGTGTTGGTATTTACATCGGAAATGTGAGGGACATACATGCAGTATGCACGATCACAAACGCAACAAGTAGTTGGTATTTTGGTTTTTCATTAACAGTAAAACTTTTGAATAAGGGAAGTACTAGCGTTCATTAATGTAATGAAGATGGTGGTTGGTAATACCAAATATTTTGCTCAGGATATGTTTTCTAAAATATTAAATTTGATTTTTTTTTTTTTTTTTTTTTTTTGTTCTGTTCTGGCATGGAGTTAAATAGCACCAGGTTGAAGACTGTGCAGGATTATTTATTTGAATCTAATCGCATTATAAGTTCAGGTGCAGCAACAAGACAATCTGAAAACTGCTATTATGCGTGGTGTATGTCGTAAGCAAATAAAAGGACCAGTTCGGCTACAGCTGTAATTAATTTTAATACAATTATTGCTACCGTAATTCGTTGAGCGCTGTGGGCTTCTGAAGTACAGTGCTGTGGGCTTCTGAAGTACACCTGCAGTTTCAGCACCGTGCTTGGGAAGGCCTGAGAAGACCGAAGTTTGGGACTGAATAGAATTGAAAAGCCAGCACTAATATTATATCATGTTTTTCATCACGTAAGTAAAAAATACTACTTTTGATTTTAAATCACTAGTTTCTAGTTATTTACTTTGATACTAAAGTTTATCAGATCTGCAATTTCCCTACTGAAAACCTGATTTTAAGAGGAATTCACAAAAGTCCTGAATTATTAAGTACACTGCCTAAATCAGAGCTCTGGACTGAACAAGAATAGGAATTTATTGCACGTTGTATTAAATTAGGTGTGACTGAGTTACCTATCTAACTACATGTATGCCATCACTGACTTGTCATCACTGTGATTTTTTTAGGCTATCTTTTTGAATACCCTGTAAACTATGAACAATTTTCCATTCTCAAAAAAAGTTTAAAAAAACTTGCTTATAAAATATTTATTTTCGATTGTATTTGTGCAGCAAGATTTTTCTCAATTCAAAGTAATTTTTTTCTAAAGCTATATCATGGAAGATAACAGAGCTTCACCTAACATAATTAAACGTACAAATCCTACCCTTGGTTTCGGTCTACCGCAAATTTCATCACCATGTTTTTATTTTTTTAGTTTTCTTGTTTTAGACACAAAATGAGACTAATCTTATAAAATTTTTTTATCTCGCATAGTTTTTGCGTAATGGCTCGTTAAAGCCAAAATTTGCGTGTTTCCGATTTAAGGACCAAGCTAAAACCAACTCGCTTACCAAACTGAAAAAATTTACAGTGAATGACGATGTTGTAGGTTACAAATTCAGTTATGTCAAACCACAAAATAAAATGTTTTTGTATTATTTTTTAATGCTTATTTAATTTTTCAAATTTTTTGTTAGATTTCAGCGTACGTTGGATTGGCAATAACATGTAATCTCAAGACGTGTGGAAATTGTTTGTAACAAATTGTTGGCAATAGATTATTGTACTTCATTATTATTTTTCAAAGTGAATTAAATAATTTGTGACATTTCTTAATCTAAATAAATATTTAAGTATTACGTTTGCATATGCTGCATTCACAACCTACAGTTTATGAAGATTTATGTTTAGATTTCAAGGTGAACAAACATTATTTTTTGATGAACTTGGATGTTTAGCCCATTATATGTTGTATGTGGTAATGTTTAAAGTTTCTCGTACTTGTTGGAAACGTACAGAAACGTTACCCCCCCTCCTTTTTTTTCTCTGTGTTCATTGTTCCAGACCTCCTGCATATTGAGGCTTAATAAACTTGTATGAAGAAACATACATGATTTGTGGTACGGGACTAACAACAGAAAAACAGGTTTGACTATCCGAAAGTTCAGTTTTTTTTAATCAATGAAAAATCTGCGTGTTCACTAATTGCACAAGTAAATTCTTTGTTGTGAATTTTAGTGAATGCGTTAGATATTGGTACATTCTAGCCTCTTTAAAACATGGTGGCACAATTTAAAATGTGAGCGGTTAAACACAACCTACTTACATACTTTTTTTTTCAGTGTCATTTACACTGTTCCCAGTTGTTTCAATTGGCTTTCTTGGAAATGTTGAAGTAGATCTGGTGTAGATGCAATGTTGGTTTTTTTTAGAACTGCCTGCATAGTCTTGCTGCAAAATCTAGGCTATTTCCCTCCCCCAAAAGAAAATTGTGTAGAAATAAGATGCCCTCAAACTTGAAAGCTAAATTAATTTTAATGTATACTATATTCAGAATGTATACATGACTTGGTTTGATACTGGCATAGGCTGGTTCTAGAAGAATGGAAGAATTCAGTTGAGAAGATAATGTTAGCAATCGTGATGTTCTACAGGGAGTGGTGGTTGACCTTCTGGTATGTACATTAAAATATGTAAACTTTTTTGTTTACTTTTATGTTCGTGGATAGAATATTTGTTGTTTGTTAATTACGTTCACTTAATGTGTGTGTTGAAATCAATTTCACCTACATATTTGATGCAATCATAAAGGTCATGTTTTCATTTTCAACTTGCAGTTTGCGTTAACTGCTATGTCAATAAATTGTACCTGAGCTATAATTCAAATTTTCGTTTAGATTGTACATTGTCAATTTTCTGTTTTTGAAAGTTAGATTGTTCTGAAGATGTTGGGTTACGTGGGAATCAATTGTGAGATAAGTTATTTTTTAATCATCCTAACTTTGGTATAAGCGTGTACTGAAAATGGTTTCAAAGTGTCATTTTTTCCAAGAACATATTAAAAGTGTTTCCTAGACTGGCTGGAATACCCACGTTCGTAGAGCTCCTGGGGAAGTGGCAGACCTCAGCGTGTATAGCATCGGATCCTGATACTAGGGTTTTTGTGATAAATGGTCTGAACCCACCCGATGTTGCTGAACTCATAAATTGAGAGTGTAATATCAGATCTCGTGAGTTTTTTTTATATATGTATAATTGAGTGGTCTGCAGCCCTGTTAGACCACTTGTTTAAAATAAGTTCTTTTTGTGCTGCCTCATTTACAAAACATAATAATATTAATCTGTACAGAATAGTTAGAGCCAGAGATTTTTTGGTAAAAAAAATAGTTTGCAACAATTTGTTTGTTTTTACCTTCTGCAGCTAAGCTTCGTGGTTATTGGCAAAAATCACTAGTGCAGAGGCAGCGCTTATTTGCCTATGTCAATCACTTATCTGTGATTTGCAGATAGAACCTCCGAGATGCAGAGAGTTAAACACATCTAATAACTGACCATTAATGAAGCAGAGCTGGATGTACATACGCATTAAAACAAATTGTCACAAAAAAATTCTTTTCACGAAAAATTATTGACTATTAGGATAGTTTTTTTTTTTTAGGAGTTCAGCAAGTATAAACTAGAGAAACTGTAAAACACACTTGTAATATATTCCTAAAGTTCATAACAGAATTCCTTCTGTTTAATGGATGAAATATCGGGTAACCCTTACTTTAATTAAGAATTTAAGACCATTTTGGCACCAGGTCAATTTATAAGCGAATGAGAATGACGATACAATTTGTTATTGATGCAATTCCGTCATTCAGGACGGTTGTCCTTGTAATGTTTGCATCATTGCCTCAGTACAGTCATTTGGAGTAATTTTGCACCAATTCAGGGTAACTTTGCACCATAGGTTTTTCTATTACAAAATTAATTTAGAGCTTCCAATCGTAATGCGTACTTAGCAATCAGCAAATGTATTATCAAAGAACACAGTCAAATTTAGGAAATCGTATAGCTTCAACCAGAAATTAAATTAGGCTGGTGGCGCCAAGTTATCCTGACCGGTGCAAAGTTAC
>PNEQ01087522.1:0-19478 GCA_003012365.1 Medauroidea extradentata | reverse complement strand
TTTAGTGGAATTATTATACGTAATTGCTCAGGATGTTGTTTCAGATGATTCTGTAGGGTTGTAGTGGTACCTGAAAGAATCACAAAATCCCAAAAAAATTCAGTTGGTTTTATAAAACTTAACAGACCCTAAAATCGTATATTTTTTAAATTACTTTATGAAGCACCTGTTGGAATTTTTAATATTTTCTTGCATGTTTCTCTATTACCGCTGACACTTTTAGTAAAACAATAATCAAATAGTGGTCATGGATTTTTTGGCAGGTGGCCCAGTATTCAGATCTGAAATGCTTGGCTCCATTAGTTGATTTTAGAAAATTGCAAAAATAGTTTTCCAGGTTGTCTACTTCTACGTAGTGACATTCGTTACTTTGTATTCACGAGGCGCTTATAAAAACCTACCTGGAATATTCCTGCTGGGTAGCATTGGTCACGTTATACTTTTGTGCTGGTATAATATACGTATGTAGCATTAAAATTTCGTACAAGTAATAACAATTTATTCCATACCTGAATTACGAACTCTGGCAATATTTTTACTTGATAAACTGCTCCAGACTTATTTTTCAATAAAAATAATACGATCCGACATCGTGTTTTCCGTGAACATGCATTCAAATTGCCTTATAATGTATTTTATATTATTTACTCATGTGGGAGTGTTTGTTTACGTTTTACGCGCGCTTTCCTTTGTATGGTCTGCTTGCTGCTATCTACACTGCTCCAATCAACGCATGACGTTTCCGACCGATTTACTCTCTATCGAGTAGATCCGAAGTAGTTTCCGTAAGCGCGTACTGATTTTGTCTGAATACCGCATCTCTGAACGTGGTCGCAATATGGCCATGGTCATTACGTGATCGACACACAATTTCACTTGCAAAAATGTCAGTGGGCCAGCAGCATTACATTTGTTTTTAACTGATCCGCCTCTTGTGTTGCGTAAATTTAAATTATTACTTTGAAGTGCATAAATAATTATGCACTGCACCGGTACGTTTCCTTAGTGCATGTGCTATGACACTGTGGCTGTTGGCTGTATGGCTTGCGACTAAGGCCACTCGAAATGGCGCACTTGATGTAAACATGGATGGATGTAAACCATAGACACGGCCTAGGCTGTTTGTTTCTTTTCTAATTACGGCTTGCATCGTATTGAGTGCAATTTCACGACCATTTAGTTAAAAAATATTCTGCTGCGTAATCTACAATAATCACTGTAAGTTGTATTTAGGCACAAATTGATATAGCAGATGTTGTTGCAACAAAAATTAGCAGCGTTTAACGAAAGTTTCGAAGATTAAACATCTCGGGCTCTAAACAAAAATTATTTAAAGATGTGGTTTCCCTTTTGTTTGAATGAAATTAGTTGTTGACGGTTCAGTTTCGGCTGTTTTGGCTGCTTTGTATCTACGCTATTAAGGTTATGTTTTCATGGTACACTAGCCAATGTGTGTGGTTAGTTTCAAATAAAATCTTTGAACGTTTATAATACCGTGAATTCGACACCATCAAGTTTTGGCCAAATAACAACAATTTTTAAGATGACTTATAACCACCAGAAAATGGTGGTAATATTTTCGAAGTTCGAAGTAAAAATTTTATTTCGAATATGATTAGGTGTACCCATACTGCAAAAATAATAAAAAACCTCATATACAAGCAAATACACTCCTGCCGCTATTAGTAAATAAATACAACTTCAATCATGGTCACCAACATACATAGTTTTTATTTTAGCCCATTTCACCACACGTTGTGTTTGTTTTACTCTACCTTGACATGGTATCTCGTCGACCGCACTGAACTCGCACTTACAGCGCACCAAACACTTTAAACGTATGTGTGTGATGTCATTGCACTAAACAAACAAGTGCTTGTAGCTCGTTTGTCTGCCATATTTGATGTGAAGTAATGGCGTAACACGGAACGGTTATGTGGAAAGTTACACTAAGCCATTCTCAAACGTTCATAAATGCAAATGTTAAAATCTTGGTGTGAAAAATAATTTCCCCAAAATTATTGTACTCATAAATACGTTTACTAAACACATGTGGCTTTGAGAAGTTGCTTCAAGAAATGAAAAGTGTGTGAAACACAAACATTATTTTATGAGAACGTGGAATTACTTTCGTATTAAAGGTATTTCCATTCCATATTCACTGTTATGTTGTTTACCTAGACGCTAACACCAAAACATTAGCGCAAGCGTAAAGTGTACGCTATTGCTCAATTTGTTTAATTTATTTCATCCTGAATCGGTTAATTGTTTAAATAAATCACAGATTACGATTAATTATCGACAACTGATAATCGTACAATTAAAGTTGACGCACCCTGCAAGGTGCTTAGTTTATATTTTACGCTTGGCCCCGTAATATTAGTAACATGTAAGAGTTACGCCTACCTTATTTTTGCCCAAGAGGTCATTTAAATCCAGTATTGTGAGCCGTGTTGCCGTAAAACGTAAAACTAATGGTTTAGAGATGTTTATATTTACCGTTTTTGTATATATATATTCACGCCCGCCATAACTAATGTAAACAACCAAATGGACGCAATGCAAATAATGCCAGGCTGCAAATTATGAACTTTTAATAGAGAAAGTGTGTATATAATTGTTGTTAACGTAATATTATTGATTTTGTCTATTTATTTAGTGCTTTGTTTATTATGTTTTGGCGACATGGACATTCGACACCCATTGGAACGGCGAGTTCGCTATGTTAAAAAGATTTGTTGACCAGAAAGAGCCGATTGCGGCTGAACTAGTCTTATGTGATAAGGTTGATAACTTAAGTTGCACCGAATGGATACTTCCTGAAGGGATAACAAGAATTTTGGAGCCAATAGACGAGGCAACTAAAGATTTTAGTGGCCAGGAATATCCCACAATATCTCTGGTAATCCCAGTTATTAATGGGATTAAAAGTATACTCGAGTTATTTGTAAGTAAAGCAGGACCTGGTGAAGGCGTAGTTTTTGCAAGAAATTTATTGAAGTGTATTTTGGCACAGTTCCCTAATTATAAATCTGTGGATAAATATGTTGCAGGCATGCTTCTTGATCCACGTTTTAAATCTGTACTGTTGATGGACAATGAGAAAAGAAAAGGTGTGAACTTTATAAAAGGTTTGATAAAAACAGACGGTGGGAACAAGATTCAGATTTCTAATCCACTGTGTGTTGAATTACAGGCAGTAAGTAGCTGGATCTTCACAGTCATGTTTAAATGTATGACATTGTTTTGAAGAACAATCAGCAAAGTCGGAGGCTTTGAACTCCAGTGTACAAATTGATGTTGTGGAAAATGACAGTGTCATGTATTTGAACGAACCACTTGAAAAACAATCTACAAATCCATGTCTGTGGTAGCAGAAAAACCACGTTCATCACAGATGTGTTTCTGTTGCTGCAAGAAGGATTGTATCTATTCCTGCTACATCTGTTCCAAGTGAACGTCTGTTCTCACCTGCAGGAAACATTGTAACAACCAAGAGAGAAAACCTTTCTCCTGAGACAGTGGAGCGATTAATTTTCTTGCATGAGAACCTGTAAAGTAGTGTGGGGTACACAAGCTTTCAAATACTTTACTTGAACACTGAAATAGTGACTTATAACTGTATTACGTAGTTAAGCCCCTAATTAGGCTATAATTGTGTGACTGTTGTGAACGTTTGATTTTTTTCTCTTCAAATGCTACCATGCAGTGTTTTTTTTTGTTGTTGTTGTTGTTGTTGTTGTTAATGTAAGAAGTTAAATATAGGCTAAGTAAACCTCTTTAATGATATTGCCAGCAAATTAAAAACTTGTACTACAGTACTTAAATAGGCATTTGACTGAGTCAATGAGTTACTGAAATATTTTACATTACAAATGTTATTAAAATACACAACTGTAAGTATATATTTTTTGTTTTTAGTTACTTATTCCAGGCAGGGCAATGAATTACTGTCTAAGGAATCTGAATAAAATTTCAATTCTTGTAGTTAGAAGAATCAAATTGGAATCAAATTGTACTGAAAATGTTGGAATTTCACATCTCTACACCTGGTTGACATCATGTAATAGCTGATCAGACGTACTCTGAGAATATTGTTAATTTTTTGTATTCACACAAGAAAAGGGTATGATTAATTAGAATCTAAACTGAATTCTTTATGTTGAAAGTTTTTACAGCAAACTTCATTGACTACGCTGCTGAACGCATTGCATAATATTACTGGTTTGCATGTAAAGCAGTGCATTTTTTTTTTTTTTTCAATACATCCAGAGCAAAAGACCTACACCTTTGAGTAAAGATTATTATTATTATTATTATTATTATTATTATTATTATTATTATTATTAAGGAAAAAAAGTATAGTGATTTAGAGCGGGAGGGGTGAAGAACATTACATTCAGAACACTGAGCTAATGTTGTGGTGCTACACACTAATTTCAGATTACACAACTGTAAGTTCTCACGACTACATGATAACTCAGTTGCATCAGCAGTAGTGCACTTATTCTTACCAGGGCTGTATGGTGGGTTCGTGAGCCTTAGAAAGTGAGAGTGATAACGCCGGACGTTCATGATGAGCTAATTGGAGTTTATGGGACCAACTGTACAATATTACAGTTTTCCATATTGTTCAAACACGCGTGGCAGACAGTGATACTTCAAATACAATGTCCAGATTTTAAGTCATAAATGAAACACCTTGTCCCAAAGTGCATGGTGTTAACGGGTTCCCATCAGTGAAGTGCTAGTCCCCTGAAAATAAGCGCTAACTTCCATACTGGAAACAAATTAATCATTATTACGCTGTATGTGATGGCGAAAAGTATGTTTCTGCACCTTCTAGATTACCAAAAAGAAAATAAATCACAGCTCGCCAGTGTACCAGCAAGGCCGTCGCTGTGCTGGCTCATGGTACATCGTGAATTTTAAGTTCATAAAGTAATGATACGTTGTCTCCATTGCCAAACCTATGCCGCGCACTTCTCGCAAAAACACATTATGTTGGTCGGATGACTGCAGAAAAACTGGGGCGAGGGAAAGTTGGCGTCGGCAAACCACGCCAGCATCCCCTTCACTATTACCTCCAGGTCTTTTATATCAACACCCTTAAATAACTCCCCAGGAGTTCAAATCCATGTGAATGCTAATTATAGCGTGCACATAAATTTATTGTAACACAAATATAGAGAAAGAAACTACGTGGCTAGAGTTATTTAAACAAAATACACTCCTGCCAGGCGGCGGAGTGATACAGCATGAGCAGGTCCGCCATTTTTTCGCCGAAAAAACCCTACATTCCACAGCTATTGTGCTCTTCTCGGCTGGCGCCACTCAGTCGCGACTGCAATGACCAAGCTTAGCCCGAAACTACCGAAAATTATAAAATCGTGCACAGTTCATCCACCTGCGAAATTACGTCAAAAAAGCTACAGAAATGAAAATGTGGTAAATTAAATAACGATTAAAATGAGACCAGACACGTGATTCTATGATAAAATTCAGTATTCCGTCAAAATAGCGAAGCTCTGAATGCTTATAAGTTGTTATACAAAATTATATGTGAAATAAGTGACAAATGATAAACAATTTGAACTCTTCCCAGGCTATCTCCTAGTAATAACTCCTCTACTGCACAAGCATACAACCATTAACTATCAAAAGATATTGCTGCCACACCATTAATAAAATACACGTGTTACATGTCCAGTTTCAAATCTTAGTCATTTTAGCATCTATCTTCAGAATGTGGTCCCATGCTCATTCTGGCTAAAGTCCATCCACTCACCATGATATTTATATGCCAAACGGGAATTTAAATTGTGTTTTAGATTACAAAAAAATATCTATGTTTAAAAATAATAAAAAAAAAAAAACTCTGCAATTGAAAATATTTATGTTGGTCAACGTATGACCAGGACAACATCAGTCCTGTTGATAAGTCGGGAAGCAGCACTTATATTATGGGCTTGCAAAATTTCACCAATCAACTTTTTGCATGTTGATAATAGGCCCTAGAACAGCAAGGGAACTAGAGAGGAGAGGTAGCGCAGTAACTCACCCTGCCAAGTAACGGGATCTAGGCCTGCCGGCCGTGACGTCATAGGGGGTACAGACCTGGCCTGCCTCCTGACCGTCTTGTAGTACACGCTACAATTGCGCGTGCGGGGGTAATTTTGTAGAGTTTTCTTTTACGTTGAGACCATCTTTGCTTGAAAACTTCTCTTCAATATGATAGAAGGTATGTTCATTTATTTGTTGTTCCACTTTAGTATGTTATTTATAATACTTTAGAGGACATTAATACTCGTAACATAAGAATTTAACTTTTTAGTACAGGTCTTGAACCGTTTCCTAGTGGAGCATATAGATATACGCTTGTTAAATATTTCTAAGTGTTCGCAAATAATAATTCACTTTTCGAATGTACGGTGTAAATTTGCTTTCCACGAACTAATTTTAAAATGCCCAGTTTCACAGTGCAATAATGTAAAAATTATAGTAGGAAATCTGGAACAGCAGTAACATACCATAGATTTCCAAATGACTTAGTGACACGAAATAAGTGGACTTTTGCGTGTTACAGAAAGGACGTTTTTAAAGTTGATGCGTCCAGAATATGTTCGGTTCATTTTTCTGAAAACGATTATGAGATAGATCTCCGAAGTGAACTCACAGTGACGCTAAGAAAACTAATTCTGAAATCTGCCGCTGTGCGTTATCTGTTGCAACCAAATTCAACTTCTGATGAGACTCCAGAGAGGAGTGAACGATTTTTGACCAGAAATATTAAAAGAAAATTACTATCTGATTTAACAGAAATCCGGAAAAGAAAAAGATATTTGGGAAATTTTACATGCGAAGAAAGTGAAAATGGCAACCGCACAGCGGCACAGAAACCAAATGAAAAAGTAATGCATCAGCCAAGTTCTAGTCTATTATCTGAAGAAATTAACAACATTCAAAAAATAAAATTTCTAGAAAATGAGCCAAGATTGTATCAAATGTGCGTATCGTCGTTGCAGGAAGAAATTAAACGAAAAAACGATCCTGAAAAATCTTTGAAAGAAAAAAATTTTAAACTCAAGCAAAAACTCGTGAGTAAAAAAATCTAGCATAGCAGTACCCGAAAAATGTCATTAAAAACAAAGAGAAGATCTGAAAGACACATTCACCCCAAAACAAATAGACAGGCTTATTTACAAAAACAAAAGACGAATATGGTGGGAAGAGGAAGATATAGATGCAGCTGTAACCTTACGTTCAGTTTCAAGAAAAGCGTATGTGTATTTGTGGGAAAATTTAGGTCTGCCATTACCAGGGTTATCAACTATTAGAAAATGGACTCGTAATCTAAGGTGTTTATCTGGCAACCAAAAGGAAGTCCTTTCAGTACTGAAGAGCAAATCGTTATCGATGTCGTCCATAGATCGATTAACTGTTCTTTCATTTGACGAAATGAGAATCGATGGTAAGATGTGTTACGACCAACAAGAAGACCAAGTGATGAGCCCCCGTACAAACGCCCAGGTTATAATAGCGAGAGGCCTGGCTTCTAAATGGAAACAATCTATCTATTATGATTTTGATAAAAAATTTCACTAAAGAAAAAAACTGTTTGAAGTAATAAAAGAAATGAAAGACTCTGGTTTTAAAGTTGTAGCCATAGTGACTGATATCGCGGGGGGGGGGGGGAGGTGGAAATCAGAGTTTGTGCAAGAGCTTACAAATTTCCACAAATCTTGTTTCTTTCACCAATCCAGCAGATTTTACTAGGGAAGTACGGGTATTCGCTGACGTGCCTCATTTGATAAAGCTATTGAGAAATAATTTTTTGGATCATGGTGTTCATCATCCATGTTGAACTGAAGTTTTCAAATGTGGCAGATACAGGAAATAGTTCATGACAAAGAGCTTTCACTGACTCCTAAACTGGATAGCACAGTATACCTAAATGTAACTGGCTGTGCACGACAGAAAGTGAAATACGCTACGCAGCTGTTTTCCTACCATACAGCAACTTTGCTTTGCAGAAAGTTCCCGCAAAAACCACAAATCTCGAGATTTTTTGACTTTGTTGATAAATGGTTTGATTAGATGAATTCTAGATTTGTGAAAGATCTTAGAAAACCATGGCATAGTGCTTTCGGCGTTTATCCTAAAGAGCAATTTAAAATCCTAGAAAAAATTTAAGACTTTGTGGAAAATGTAAGAGTTATAAGAAAAACTTTGTTAATGTCTTTTCAGAAAGGTATAATAGTGTCTATTAAATCTGTGACTGGACTGTACAATTATTTGGTTTCAACTGAAAACTTGAGATACGTTATCACGGGCCATGTTAACCAGGATGTGCTAGAGAACCGTTTCTCTCGTGTAAGAAGCATTGGGAATAACGACAACCCCGCACCCACACAGTTCAAATACCGAATACGAATGCTTTTGTTTGGAAACGAAATGCCCTTCCATCAGGAACGTGTGTTCAAGAAATCAGTTCTAAGCAGCTATATTTAATTTCTCAGTTCCTTATCAAGTACACGGAAAAAAAAGATGATGAAGAGCATGCAGAATCAAATATGACACATGGGCAGTTTAGAGAAGTTATAGATGACATTGAAGACGAACCATTGGAAAAACCAGAACAGTTAGCAGGCTCTTTGAACAGTTCAGATGAAGGAGAAGCACTTCGTTACTTAGCTGGCTATTTGGCTCATTGCAGCAAGGAGGAGAGTTTAGTGAATAAGGAGCCTCTCTTGAAAAGAAGGTAAGTTTATTGAAAAAAAAAAAAACAGTAAATGCAATGGAATATTTTGTCAATAGATTTCGTCTATGATGTTCGTTTCCATCATGTGCTGGTGGATGGATTGAGTCTTTAAGTCGCGGAGGATTTACGGTACCATCTCAGGCTGAAGAAATGTTTAACTGTTACCATGGGAATGGACTCAGCAGTGAGCCACGTCTCATACAGTCATTCTTTACGCAGCTCACTACGAAATTTCTGAACGCCTCTCGACAGATACTTAAGAAATTAACCAGAACTCGAACTTTTATAAGACTTCGTTATTTGAACCGCATGGCCCATGCTGAGTCAAAACTAAAAAGAGAAAAACGAAAAGCAGTTTTTCGCGCAGCCTCAATCATAATTATCAGGTATGTGCATTGTTTTATTAATTCAGTCTTCATAATTTTTTTTATAAGGTCTATTAAGACATTTTCTATGATAGTAAGAATACAAGTTATGAACTAATTTTTTTAATTTTGTACGAAGAAGTTATTTTTCATCGTAAGGTGTACATTTTAATTTTTTCATTTATTTTAAAGTGTAATGTAGCGTTATCTAGTAGCTCATGGTGCAAAATGACAAACATTTCTGTAATACATTAGCTCGTTTCATCAAGCATTTCATACGATAGAAACATCAACTACAAAGTTACATTTTTATCAATGATTATGTTATATTGAGACTAATTTTTCAAAGTTATTTTTGCTTTAATACATAACTGTATTGTTCTGAAAAATTATTTTTAAATGAGTAGATATTAGTTGTTTCGTAAAGTTCGGCAATGTGACGAATCAGTTTTGTGGTGTTTACACATCCTTCGGAACTTAATAAAGTGGTAGTCAATGTTTACAGGTCACAGACCCATAATCGAACAGTATTCATAGGTCTGACATACAACACACGTGAGTTGATAACGTACCGTGCTACAATACGTTCCCTGCTAAGCAAGGGCAGTCGGCACGGAGCAGAGGCTGAAGTACTCCCCCGTGACGTCACGCGGACAGGCGCTCTCCTCTCCACTTTTAGCCTCCGGATCGGCGCTACCTCTCCTCTCTAGTTCCCTTGCTAGAACAGCCCTATCCCTTGGAGGCTCTTTAAGGCATGCTGACATGTTGTCTGCGATCTTAAGCCTTTGTTACAAGAGGTACAAACAAATATCTCAGTCTTAGCGAAACAACAAAAAAAAATTAAATACCAACCCCAAATTTATAGGTCTGGTGGGGCCAGTAACTTCACAATGTCATTGACCAGCCATCGCTGTATGCAATAATCAGTTAGCCTCAGTGGCGTCTCGTCAGGGTAAGCAAGGCAATCAGTGCTTGCCCAGGCAGCTTCCTGACAATTCTCTGATTATAATAAATATTTACTTGTAACCTTGCCTCTACTAGAAGCTAACTATGACTCGTGCAGATGTATCTTTTACGAATTCCGCTCGGATTACAACACTGTCAATTGGAAGATAAGAACTAGTAAACAACCAAAGCAAGCTGTTGAAAAGCGCTTGCAATATCGCTTCTAGTGGATAGAGTTGCAGCGATAACATTCGGGTGAATGAAGGTGTTGGAGGGGTGGCCGGGTGGAAAGAGCACGGGAGGGGATTGGCTACGTAACGCTGTGTTATAAGCTACGATTGCAGTGCTTTCTCGCCGAAGTGTTCCGAATATAGCCGAACCTAGCAGAATTGCCACTTTAGTGGTTTTGTTACCAGTAACTGCGATTTCAGATAATCTACTACCGGTCAAGTTTTGTAACTTATACGTTGATTAAACAGGGAGGCGAAGACAGTTTAAACTGATACTAGTAAATTGGAAATTTTCTTTTCTATTGATAAGTTAGGTCTCCGGTGATTATTCCAGTACCATTAGTGGTTTTCCTTAAACTTCAGTTGGCAACACTGGTCACCGGCAGTTGATTTTTACAAGCTACACGAATTGAATATATTGGCAAGTTCCCGCGCTGCACGGTAATGCTGCCAAGTGAATATTATCGTTTATTATTCAATTTGGTTACTGTGCGTTGAAATTTACCATTATTAGCTGCGCTTTCTGTACTGGGGATTAAAATAGTCTTACGAGACTAAAAACCATTAATGAAACGGAATCATGTGAACGCAAGTGTTGTGTACGTGGATTACGTGCTAAACCTTCTCCAGCAGTGTTTTTACTTTTCAGCAACGATGTGACCTCATTAGAGAAGGTAAGCTGACACCCGAAATTTGCGTAATTTAACATGTTTGTAATCTTATTTTAAATTTCTCTTTATTCGAATTTTTTGTAAATGTTGCAAAATTAATTTCTATAAGTTAATGGTGTTTTGTGCTCTGTTCTCATAAACATATCTAAACTATCCTTGTGAGATCGATTGTTAACAGTAATATTTATGTAGGCTACTTTTACAATGAAACATTTTGGAAACCCATTTGCCGAAGGAAGCCTAAAAGCTATGCTACAATTGATGTAGCACAGGCACAGGCACACATCAAACGTGTACATATAAATCTCGTAAGCTACATTTATCGCCGCACACGCGGATAGGGTTGCCATAGCAGTGTAACCCAAAAAGAGGACACATACTTGTTCAAAGCATTAAAAAAGAGGACACTTAAAAAAAACACTGAGTACACCATTAAATTTTTTTATGTAAATTTATAAATTAGTTACTTTATTTTGTAGTTAAGTAGAGTAAATTAAGAAAAAGCAAACATAATTTTTAGAAATAAACCTCCAAGTATGATAGCACTACAAAATAAAACACAGAATGAAATAGTATTCAACATTGACTGACAATTGTACATTCTATAAACACATACGTTTAACAAACGAACAACGTAATAATTTCCAAAGCAAAGAAGATGAACATAAGCGCGAGGCCTGTCTGCACCGTTCCTAAACATTTCGTGACACAGAGACCATGTAAAAAATACATCTTGGCTGTCTGTTCTTGAAAAAGAGGACATTTGGCCCATTTTTGTGAAACCCGGCCGGACAGTTTAGGAGGTGTTGAAAAGAGGACATGTCCGGGTAAAAGAGGACGTCTGGTAACCCTAAACGCTGACAGATGTTTGGGATGTTGTCTCCACAAAGTGTAATGGAAATGATGTATGGTATATTATTTGTTTGTGTGTTTGTAGTACTATTAAATATAATTGTTTACTTTGTACATTTGTTTTTGTAATCAATGAAAAGTGTGATGCCCGATCTCCCAAATTAATAATTCGTACATTTCGCAAAACGCCACGCTTGTTTACATAAACTAAACACTACGTAGTAACCTTATACAACTGTAGTCAAGTTCATTCCAAACTAATCGATAACCAAGCTCCACATGAACTCGGCAGTATTCTCATTTTGATTGGCGGCGCACACGCACAGGCCACATAATAATTTGACTTTTTACTAAACTTTCTATGCGCCGATCCTGTGCTGTTCTTTCTGTGCGCACATAGTAATGTGTGGCATTTGGAAACTGTGCGTGTGCTATATTTTGTGTTAAATCAATTGTACCTTTACTTATAATACAAATAGGCCTAACTTTGAAAATATGCAATTTTGCAGAGTTAGTATTACTAAGGCTTTATTGGCAACTAGGATTCCAAAGCTTTTCTGTGTAAAATACAAACATTGTTCAACAGTGTTGATGGCAGGATATTAAACTAAGGCTTTATGAGAGTGATGATCATAATAATGCCCATGCCTCAAGATCGGCCACGTCACCAGCCGTTATTTCCTAACGGCAACGCGGCATTCTGTAAATATTAACATGACAATCTGACCGACTCGCTGGCTGGCTCCTTGATTTTATCTTAAGATATCAGGTATCCAGACATATTGTCATTTCGCCTTCACGCATCCTGATAAAGACTCTTTGACGTGACCCGTGATACCATAACAGCCGCCGTACAAGCCATTACGGTACAATTTCCGTTACGTCAGTTGCTAAACTGGCTGCCAAGCTTACTGCCACGGAATATGCTTTTTAGTCGGTTTCATTATTTCTCTCTTTCTCTATGTTTAATGGGGTTTTCGGTATTCTGTTACAATATTTCGAGTTTTAAGCCTCCACCACCCCCTTTTCATTCCCTTTTTAAACGCTAAAATCCTGGTAGTCGCAAAATGATTAGTAGCTTGCCTTTCAAATTAGTTCACGCATCGCCGCTGGTTAGCCTATATGTATTTACTTAGTATGTAATCTTGTTCCAAAGTTGTGGAACCAGCTAGTTTAATTAATCACAACACTCCAGAATCAGTCGTGTTTTTTTGGCTTAGTTTTTATACTACAGCAGGGCTGGCAGCAAGTTGATTTTAAAAACCTGTAATATGTTCAACTTTGGTTTACAAATTTTTCCCAAGTACTGTATTTACGTGTGTTTAATAGACCCAGTTTTTGCCAAAAATAGAAATCTCTAACTTGTGAGGATGTTTCTCACGAGATGATTTGAATTTTAAAATAATTTGTGTTACTTTTATGCTCCCGAAACAAAGAACCACTTATATGCTCCAGAGACGTGAGTCATTTTAAAAAATGTTTTAGAGAAATGTGAATTTGCAAAAATAATTTGGATGGCTCAATTCTTTGCATGTATGCTTCGTGCATGAAAGTATGTAATAGGTACAGAAGTTTATTTTTTAGCCTTAGGTGTTATGAATATTTTAATTTTTAATTTCTTGTGTTCCGAATTAGGGTTGGTGTTAATACTCGCGTAAGTAGAATATTTTTAGAAAATTTTTGCTGTAGAATTTTGATAGTAAAATAATTCCTATGTACAGTCCATCCCATGTAAGAATTCTGTGTTTTGACAGCCGATGCTACCAATATTTTTAGTATATGCCAAACACATAGCATAATAACGTACCATTTTAAACAATAGGACGTGATTGTATGACCTGATGAAGCAGTAGTGGCAGCCCTGATAAACAAATTGGTCAACTTCCATCATTATACGTGAAAAATGAGTAAGCATTTTGGAAGAAACGTAACATATCACGGCTCTGTATCCAGCATTAGTCAGTTAAGTATTTTATTCTATTCAAATTGCGTAATTTTATAACTCATTTAAAAACAGCCGCACCGTTCAACCGACCTGTAACCAAAACAAAGCACTGCCATTTGCGAGCATGAGAAGTGTGAGTTTGAGATTCCTATTATGTGTTACTGTAATATTCTGTGTATATATTTAATATATTGTAATGTGGGGATTAAAAATCCCAGCCTGTAATCACCAATGGAATATTATGATGTCCGGCAACCAAAAAAAGGACGCCTTTGCAGTGTGATCTTCTCGTGTGTTCATGTACATTTGTGATTCTTGGTGTTATTTTTAAATTTTGTGCGTATATGTAATTGTAAAATATTGCAATGCAGGGATTAAAATACCCGGCCTGTAATCGCCAACGACAATGAGATATTAAGACGTGTTTCGGAAGAGGGAACTGGAAAAATGTTCAGCCTTACAGCAGAGTGGCATATCTACAAAAACCAGTCGCTGAAAGTAGGTAGTAGAAAAGTGCTACAGAAAGTAAAATAAAAAATGTTGCCTACCTTTTATTTTAACAGAATTTGTGGGTAAACACTTACGGTTCTTGTTGTAGGCCTATATGTAAACATGCTTTTTCAAGTTGCCGACTCAATTCTTTTTGCACAAAAAAGTAAGTGTTTAATGGCTTTTTTAGCAAGTAAGTGGTACCATTTAATATGAAGTCCATGTGGGATTTTGTGCATGTGGGGCTACATATTACCTAAAGAATAGGCCAGAAGACCTACGTCTGTGTATTTCCCTGTCATTAAAGTGTACCTATTTAGTCATATGTATTATTTAACAAAATGATTTAATGTTTATCTTGGCAATTAGGCGTACCCATGTTTGTTTATTAATTACACTTTTTGTTCATAGTGTTATTTCCGTTTAGGTTGTTAGAGCGCAAATTTTTGCAATGTAGTCTATAAGAAATTTGTTAACTTTTTTTTTTTATACATAAAGATTTGTGAGTTGTACTACTATGGTAACACTGATATTTTGAAGGTATTCCCTATCACAAATGGTAAGTTTTTTTGTTGGTCTACTACTTGAAACTTTAACTTGGCCTATACTGCTTAATGATCTGATAGTGCAGAACCAAATTGCAGGCAACACAAATAATAATTGTAATAATGCTTGTATGAGTTATTTTATTTATTATTTTTGTTTAAAGATAATTGCTTGCACTGTCATATGCTCTTGCAACTTCAGTTAGTTGTAACCAAATAAGCTATTATTAGGTGTCAAGTAGAAAAAAAACAGAAGTTACCCAGACATGTTTGTTAATATTTGGTAATGCAATCAACTGTTCAATTTTGAGCATACCTAGGAAAATATACAATAAATAATGTTAGGTTTTGAATGATTATATATATAAGTTATCCATTACTGTAATGTGAAATAATTCAATTAACATTGCCTACTTAACCCTACTAAGATTAATGTGCAACCAGTATTGAAAATAAATTACATGTCTGAGATCTTAAGAAAATAACCATAAGAAAAATATGACACCTTTTGAATGTTATTGTTGACATGTTGATTATCAGCCGGAAAGCACATGGTGGTGGAAGGATACATAAAGTTTTGTTTATGTAGGCCTACTTTTTTATCATCTGTCAAATAATGGAATTCTTATATTTTAGGCAGTATAGTGAAAAGTTAAGATGATAGAGTACAGGAAACAATCAACTTCTAACCTACTTTCGGATTAACAATTAAAATTGATCGTTAAAAATTTGGACAACTTTTTTACTTAATTGTTACTTTTGCAACTAGCCCATTTTAAAATTATTGGCTAGCGATTGAAAATAATGAGTTAGTTTCTGCAAACCATTGAGTGCACTAGAAAATAAACGAACACGATACAGTTGGTGGTGCCACAGTAGCTTTTGTCTCGACCAATAGATCAATAACATAGGAAATAATTTTTTTCTCGGTAATGAAGGAACATAAGAAGACTGTGATATACTTTGTTGGTGTAGTGCAGCGCACTGAGTATGTAAACATAATTTGAAGTTGTTTGAGTGTTTTTTTATTTCTACCTTTTACTACTTCACAGTAACCGAGAATTTCTTTCTTTCTTTTTCCAGAAACTGAAACAAATGGCAATTTTAAAATGGTTTTCAAGGTGTTAAAATGTGGTCATGCGAGTGTAACGTTATATTTTTCTCCATTCAAATATTTTGGGACACACTAATTTTTAACTTCAATCAGTTTATTTTCTTTTAACTTTAACTTTTATCAGTTAATATTTTTAAATTTAACTTTCGCAAGTCTGCTGCTAATGTTTCTACAGACTGAACAATTTTTTAACTACACTAATTTTGGTAAAAATAACAGTGAAATTTTCTCCTTGTTTTCCCTATTTGGAAACACTTGTAAAAGTGTTATAGAGAAATAGTGAAAATGTTAAAACTATCTAGTTATTTTAGCAAATAATACTGTTGGTATTTAAAAAAGTTTTCCCTTACAATGTCTGTATTAACTGCAGTAGTTCATTGACTTGCTTGATGTCAAGACCGTTTAAAAGCCATATAGCCTTGTGGTGCTTCAGTTTAAATTTAAAATAAACCAAAATATTTTTAGGATTCATTCTTTATCATAAAAACTTTTATGACCCCCTGATGATAACTGTGACAAGAATAAAAGTGCAGAATTCAAATTTATTAAATTCTTTGTGCTTGTGAGTCAAACCACATCTGAAATTGAACTCACACAATCTCACATCCAAAGTTGGATTTTGTTAGCAACTTTGAGTACAGTACAGTACTATGTTAGCAAATAATTAATAATTTTTACAAATGCTTAGGATTTATTAGTGACTTAACCATCTGCCGTACAAATGGTTAACATCCAGTAAAAAACTTCCTTCTAAGTCTTTGGATTAGTACGTACTATATATTAGTTTTTTTGTTCATCTCAGACATGATTTAGATGAAAGTACCATATTGTCACGACAACCTGCTCTTTTTTGATCCTTCAGATTGTAATGCTGGTGAGACTGAAACATTTGTTTCAGCTTAAGGTAGCACATCTGTGTTTTTCATTTCTGGTAACTTTGTCATGCTGATGAGCCATGTTAGATACATTATTGTCTACTATAGAGCATCCCAACCTTATATTGCATTATAGAGCTTATGGTGCATGCTGTTGCCAGATCGCAACCATGTTACGAAGTTCGGGAGGTGCACTACTACAGAGTTTTGAACTTTAAAATATTATATCCTTTATTATTCTAGTAGATATTACAATTTGTGTAGCATCACACTTCAAAATATGTATTTAATAGCATTTTCTATTACTTTAAAATAAGAAATAATTAAATACTCCACTGGTATTAATTCACTACATGAATTGTAACTGGCCCTTCATTAAGAAATAGTTATTATCACTTATATTTTAATCATAGCTACTGCTGATAAAAGGAAAGATTTCTTCCATTTTAGTAGCATCTGTCTGAAGACAAAAACAGGGTTGGAGTCGTTGATGATTACGAAATTGATCTTTCAAAGCCATAGATGTATGGGAACTGAAAAATATGTCTTTTTTTTTTTTTTTTTTTTTTTTTTTTTTTTTTTTTTTTTTTTTTTTTTTTTTTTTTTTTTTTTTTTTTTTTTTTTTTTTTTTTTCCCTGCCTGCTAAGAATACTTTTAATGTGAGGGTGGAGTGTTATTTATTTATGTGGACAATTTTACGTGCCCTCGAACAGCACAGGCCTTTGAGGTGATACACGGGAGGAAAAGGGGGAAAGAGTCTACCATGGTCTTTGTTATGGAACCATTTCATCATTTGCCTGGAGTGATTTCGGAAAATCCTGGAAAACCGAATTCAGGATGGTCGGAGCCGGGCATCGAAACCAGGTCCTCCCAAATGCGAATTGAGTGTTTTACCACTGCTGCACCACGCTCGGTTATCAAACAAAAGCGAGAATATTAATGTTCTGCAGTGATGTCAACTTTGGCATATCACTCATTTCCACTACTTCTTTGATAGTTGTATCTTAAGCCTAAATGAGAGTATATATAAAATAATATGTCTGCTAGAATTGTTTTTTTTTTATTTATTTTACTCTTTATTATGTAGTTTTTTATGTACAAGAGACAGAAGCACAAGTACTCACGTTTTAGTACTTGACAGGTACACACACATAAATAGGACGACACATAATCGCGATACGCACTTCCGCAATTGTGTCATTCTAGTTGTGTGTATGTAGTTTTTTTTTTTCTCCCAATTCTTAATCATAAAGTTGAAGATGATTATAAATTTTCGTCAGTCAAAAACGTACAGAAACCAGATAAATATTTCTGTCAAGGAAACAAATTAGATGATGTAGTAAAACATTATAAAGAAATTGTATAAGAGTTATATTTTTATGTTTGCTCCAATTTAGGATTTTAAAAGTAGTTACCATAGAAGTAGTAGAATTGAAAGATCATTGCTGTAAATTTGTTTCAATATTTCATGACTGTGTTCATATTGTGTCATCCTGTTAGCGTAAATGGTTTGTTTGGGACATCCTGTTCCTTCCAAAGCATCCTTAATGCGTTATTTGTATGTGAAAAATACTGGAATAAGAAAAATATTTTGCTCCCTTTCTTGTAGCCTACCTATATTATGGAATTTTCTTGTTTTATTGTTTTTTAACAAAAAATTACACACATGAAATTTTTTTTCGAAATCAGTCAACGTATACAATGAATCACTCTGCCGCGAGACACTGTAG
The DNA here is from genome assembly GCA_003012365.1 of Medauroidea extradentata. Classification (NCBI taxonomy): domain Eukaryota; kingdom Metazoa; phylum Arthropoda; class Insecta; order Phasmatodea; family Phasmatidae; genus Medauroidea; species Medauroidea extradentata. The sequence goes on along the minus strand of PNEQ01087522.1, from coordinate 956 downwards.
TTTCGCTACTGAACCAGTGAACCAGTTTAGAACACGGGATGATGAAAATTGCTGACTAAAGGTAGCCTGTATCTTATTTATTAACCTATCCAGACAAAACTTCATAGTCAGCAAAGATTACAGGACTTTTTTCTTTTAAGCCAACACTTCTCAGCTATCGAGTTTGTAGGGCGAGCGCACGGCGAACACATGACAATAATACTCCACACATTTCACAGTTATAAACAAAAGAACAGCTACAGCTATTGAGGAAGGGTCATTTTTAAAAATAGATTTAGCTCATTACGAACAACTTCCTTGCTTTCATCCCCCATCTAACTTGAATAGCAAAAAAGTTTCTCACTGACCAACTTTTTGATGTTTCAGTTTGTTAGAAAGTGCACTTAATGTTAGAAATTAAATTCTCTACAACTAACGAAGAAAAATTAGCTTTCAGATATATGAAATTATTCACCATAAAATTTTGCTTTTGGTTCGTAAGTTAAGATGTGATATATTTAGTATGCATGAAAACAGTACTAAGTTCAAAATATTTGTTTTTTAATTTTTTTCAACCCCTGTAAATGATGAACCAACTATATCACCCAATGCACATTTCGATGTTACTGTACAATATGCAAAAATTTTAAGATCAAAGTTATAACGTGAAAATTTTAGGATTTTTGGCAACAGCGCGCGCCAAAACAAGAACAGTGCTATAGGCCATTCGGAATAAAGTGAGCACTAAAGATTTAACCTTTGAAAAAAATCACTAGCTGTTACTGCATATACATCACCACTAACAAGAGTTACTTTACTGCTTGTATGGTTGGCAGCGATTTATTGTACGTAGTTCCGTGTATTTTCCTATTTGAATACAACATTAGTGAAAGAACATATGACGAACTCGACCTGTCTGTATTTAATACACTTCAAAATATTTACTTATGATCTTATTGACATTCATACATACATTA
>PNEQ01087521.1:0-19483 GCA_003012365.1 Medauroidea extradentata | reverse complement strand
CCCTTCCCCCTCCCCTCGGTACGACCATCGCCCAGGTTCCCAACCCCACATTCCATCCCCTCCTTTTCCTTTCTTTTTGAGGCAAGGACAAAAAGCCTGACAGCTCAACTGACCCCCTCCTCTTTCACAAGCTCCGCCCAAGGGACGGTCGTCTGACATTGGGTTCTGCGCACATCGCTTTGACTGTTGTCCCTCTATAACAGCGACTTCGCCTGGGCCTTATTTATAGCCCTGCCAATTTGAGGTTGTGAGGTAATTACAGACACCTAAGGTAAGAGGTTAATCGAATGAGAAACATATGTTTACCCTGTGCACAACCATTGGTGACGGTGCCCTCAATTAAATATTTTCAAAATATTCACTTTAACTTTATTGACATTACAAAGTTTCAGAGGGTAAAGGTTTCGCGGAAACGTATTTGGTGCACCAAACCTGAGATTAGTGAGATTATATATCGTCGGTTTACCGCCAAAAGTGACAAAGTCAAAATGAGATAAAATTATAAAAATGCTAGGAATATGTATATGTTGTTTACGAACAATTGCCCAAGTTTAAAGTCTATAAGTCGTTTCGTACTGTTGTGTCACAGTATAGTAACATGCCAAATTTTTGTTAATATCTACAATTTAATACTGTTTTTAAACGAAATAGCATTTATGACTTAATCACTTTTGGCAGTATACCGACGATATGTCAGCTGATATTGTAGAGGAACCTAAGTGGAAATCGAACTGCAATTTTACCCCTTTTAAAGACTACATGTAAATTGCACTAATTCGATCTGCCTTGTAGTTTTTGTGTGTCAGAATTGAACGTTCGCACGCCGCTTTTAACGGAATTCGAGCCCAGAACCTCCCGGAATTTATACCTGAGTGACAAACAACTGCGTCACGTAACGTCGAAAGAATTCATGAAAATAAAATTTATTAAAAAAAAATATCTGTGTCCTGGGCTCATAGAGGTTGTACAACACCACGTCTCGATAGGTTACTGTAGTGAAACTCCTGTATAGGTTGTTTCTCGCTGCTCGTTCCTGCTTTTCGGATCGTCTGCGTTGATTATTGACCAACTAAGTTTTATTCTTAATAATCACGTTTCTTATAAAGAAAAAAATTACATACATATTTTTTAAAATATTTACGTAAGCATCACTCTGACGCGAACAGCACCTTAATATCGCTACTGGTTATATAGATATCGTGGGTTGATGGAAAACAAATTTTGTGCTTTTTCACCCTTTTGGGTGTCGAATTTCGAAATACCTTAATTTTACATCTTAGACATTTGTATAAGTATCCAACTGAAGTGTAAATCACATCGCTAGCCCGTTCAGTCGAATCAAAATCGATCATCCACTAAAAAAACAAATATCACCCCTGCACAGTATTGAGAAATCGAATTTCGAAAAATCTGAAAACCGTTTTGCGATAACTTCTGTAATCATCATCCTGAAGCAAAAATTAATTGTATATTTCGACGGGTTCGATAGATATCGAGGATTTATCTAAAACACGTTCAAGGTCTTTTCACCACTTAAGAGAGTAAATTTCTAAAAACCCTTGAAACACGTTTTAGAATACTTTATTGATATCTCGTGGACGTAAAAAACACAACATTAGCCCGCTGGGTTCAAGATATATCGACGATTAATTGAAAACGCTTTTCACCACTTTTCACCCTTTTTCACATCCTTAGGTGGCGAATTTCGAAAATTCCTGAAATCAATTTTTAGGTATTTGAGTAAGCATCAGTCCTAAACAAAAATCACGTTGCTATATAAAAAACTATGGGATCGATATATATTGAATGTGAGTTGAAAACTCATATTACCCCATTTTTAACCAGTTTAGGGCCGAATTCAGAAAATATATGTTAAATGGTACTTGGGTATTTACAAAAGCACCAATTTAAAGCAAATAGCACTTCAATGTCTCGATTGATTTGATAGATATGGAAGGATAATCGAAAACACATTTCACGTATTTTCACCCCTTTAAATAAAGAATTTCGAAACGATTTTGAGATCTATCATAGACATTTGTAAAAGTAACCAATTAAAGTTAAAATCACGACGATAGCCAATTGTGTTTCAAAGATAAAGACGATTCATTAAAACCACATTTTGCCCCTTTTTACTGCCTGGGGGTCGAATTTCAAAAAAACCTAAAACTGCCTTTTGGGTATTTATGTAAGCAATATTTTGAAGTGAATATCAACTCTCTATCCCGAAGGGTTCGATAGATATCGATAGTTGATTGAAAACACATTTAAGGTATTTTCTGCCCCTTAAAAGTTGAACTTCGAAAAATCCTTAAATATGCTAATATGCATTTTCACGAGTGTCCTATTAAAGTAAAAATCACCATGATTGGCTGTCGGGTTCGAGCTCTATCGACGTTTCTTAAGAAACACATTTCACCCCTTTTCACCCCCTTAGAGGTCGAATTTCGAAAAATCCCTTCTTAGTGCTCGCCTACGACCTGAAGGGAACCCCCACAAAAAATTTCACGATTCTAGGTCCAGTGGTTTGGGCTGCAGTTTGATATGTCAGTCAGTCAATCAGTCAGCTTTCATTTTTATATATAGAGATTTATTCACCTGAAATTAGAAACTAAAATGTACGTTCAAGGTTTAACAGCATAGTTACAAAACCTCCGAGCAGGTTTTTAACAAAAAGCGCAGCTTTAAAGCTCGTTCTTTCGTTCTACCGTGGCTTCCCAAGTCGGCGTTGATCGATCACAGACTAATTTTCTGAGGAGGAGGGAGCGGGGGGTGGTTGAAGACGGGTGCAGAATAGAGGGGATAATGGGTTAACACAGATTTTCTACCGTTCATTCTTCCCTCCTCCCCGCCCCTCTTATCTACTAGCTTTCCTACTCCATCTGATTCCTTCGTCGAGCTTGATGTTCGCTGCTGTTCATGTCACATTAACTACCACATCAATTAGTAGGAAATGAAAAGGGATTTTATTTTCAGAAAAATGTTACAACTAACTTTTCGCCCTCGAAGATTGTGTATGGCACTGCACTGAAAGAAAAACGTTGTAAAAATGTTTCCACAAAATTATTTTATTTTAAACACTTTATTACTTATTTGATGCCCAAAATTTTCAGTGGTGCCAATAAAATACATTTGTGGTGAGCTCAAAAATATATTTATAGGTTCAATGCTAACAAAATACTTGCAGCTACCATAAAATATTTCCTTTCAGTGCAAATTGATGTTAATAGTGACGTGCAAAATTCGCGTGAATTTCTAGCATCAGGTTTGACTCCAAGTGGCTATACCCCCGTCTGACGTCTGCCATTGACCCGAAAACGTCGTGGCCTACCGCGGAAAATGCTTCCGCGGTAGAGTCACCATAAAGAGGTCACACATGTAAATTGCAACACTTATATGCTTGTGTTCTATGGAACCACAGATTGTGCACTGATGTTAATTGGATAGTGCCGTTTAGTATTTCACTATTTATTAACGCGATTTCTGTAGGCCCGTATGAAAACATTTCATTATTAATAGATAGAAGCATGAAAAATTCGCTTTTTCATTTCGACACAAACTTGAGTCCCAACTTTTGTAAATATTTGTCACTTTCGCAATTGGATGGACTGTTTTTGTGTGCGTTCGAGGCCTAGAAATACGGACGCAGTAACAGCGACAGAGCATCCGCATCATACTGCCCTGTAGCTTCTAGTTGCAGTCTTCTTGCAGACAAGACGCCTGTACGAGACATTCAGCGGTGACTCATAACATTTTATGGTGTTATTGTACTTCCGCTTACTTTTAAAAGTTTATGCGCAAAATTTCCACACCTGAAAATTCTTTGAAAGCTGTTCCTGAGCAGATATTACTCATGCGCTTTGGGTAGTTTTCGAACATTCTTGTAAAGACCAAATCTTCTGCTTTCGCTTCGCGGTCACTTTAAGAATCGAAACAATCAAATCGATGTCGTGGGAATGAGCTACGGTGTTTCTGAAGAAAAGCTAGTCACGGAATATGCTGGCTAATTAAACTTGTATCTAGTAATAGGTGGACTGATTGAACCTATTAAAACTGCACATGATACATTTACATGGGATTACGCTCGAAAATACGAGATACAGAAAAAGCTCCAAAAATAATAAACATTGAGTGTTGTACCAGATTTTTTTCCTTTGTTTACACTACAGCATATTATACATGGGAAAAGTTCGAACCATATTTCTAATATGAAAAACATTAACAACATCTCTGAACACATAATACACTAATAAGTTTAAAGCAGTTCATAGCGTAGTAAAAGCTCCACCTAGTAATTGTCAAGTTGGTTTTCTAAATTAGCTTACCAAAGAAAGAAAACTGTTATCAGAAAAGTGAAAAATGTATCATAAGTATTATATTTTATGTGGAAGTAAGATAAAAATCTAAATGCATCAGAGTAAATAATAAGCAAATATTAATGGTGACTTGCCAATAACGTGACTATCCAACTTTCCGAAGGAAAAAAGTAGGCATATGAGATCACCTTCACGTCTGTGTGACTGTCTGTCCGTGCGAATGTGTCCCCTCTAAAAACTTTTGAACCAGTGGATCGAATTTCATCAAACTTTGTAATAGTACTTAGTAAAATTACTCAACTTTTATATGTTTCGTATACGCCCTGTTCATATTTTATTTTTGGTCAAGCTCGATATCTAAGGAACCGTAACTTACAATTTAATCAAACTAGGCACACATATATTAAAGACAAAACTGACTTGAAATTTGTGTACCGGTATTTTGTTCATCATGTGTTCATATTATCAAAATCACTACCATTTTTAAATTTCAACATAGCATGACATAACTTAGGAAATATTTGTTAGAATTTCAACATACATGGTACACATACACTACATAAAAAGTTAACATGAATATTGTGTATTTATTTCATCCTGTGTAAAAAATTTCAAAATGGTGAACATTTTTATATTTTTAGCACAGTGTTAACTATCGCAAGAATTTTATTTATTTTTTCTCCAGAATTTCACCGAACTTGGTGCACATAAACTACATACAAAACTGACTTTAGTTTTGTATGTTTTGTTCATCCTGTGTTCATATTTACCAAATGGCCCCTATTTTTTTTAGCATAGTATTATATATCTCATGAAGAATTTTTCATAATTGAATTAAAATTGGTACACATATACTATGCATAAACCTGACTTTTCTTTTGCGTGTTTCGCTCATCAATGTGTTCACATTTTCCAAATAGCAACTATTTTTATATTTTTAGCGTAGTGTTATACATTGTAGGAAATATTTTTCAGAATTTCACCAAACTTGGCACGCATAGACTACATACAAATCCGACTTTACTTTAGTGTATTTCGTTGATCCTGTGTTCATATCTTTTCAAAAATTGGGGACATTTTAATATGATTAGCATAGTCATACATAACTCACGAAATATATTTTTGCATTTTTTGTCAAACTTGGTACAAATATACTACATACAAAGTTGATACGACACTTGTGAGTATTGTTCATTCCTGTTCATAATTTCATAATGATAACTATTGGTATATTTTTTCCATAATATGACTTACCGGTATCTGAAGAAATCTTTTCAGGAATTTCATCAATACTGGTACAAATACTACATACTAAGCTGACTTGATTTTTGCGTACCTCATTCATCCTCTTATAACATTTAAAAAACGGTGGCTATTTTTTATCTTAGTGATGGATAGGCATCTCAGAAAATGTATTCCTAACTTTAATAACCTTGGTATTCGTATATTACTTAGTAAGTTGACAAATCTTAGGAATATTTCCCGTTTTATACATCTAAATCAATAATATTACCTAATATTCCCCGATAGCGTAAACAAAGGGTTGATTTGCACACATTTAGAGGGAAATAGGCTTGTCAGTAATGCTGGTTACTTCTAGTTATTATTTAATATATGTGGAAACATTGAAGGATGGAAAAAGTATGAGACTTACGTTGCTGACAAATACGGATTTGCCCAAGTTCATGAAGCTTTTACAAATATTTTACAGAGGAGTACTGTTACATCCAAACGTGCGGCAAGATCATTTTGAGCGAGAATATGTTAAATAATAAACATGTTTTAGTGCCTAGCATAGCAGATTGTCTAGTTACGTGCTATATAGCATTAATATATTTAAGATAAATTATGCGATACCTAATGTTATTAATGTTTCTATTTACACATTTTCACCGATACTTGTTCGCATTTTCAATTTCAATTTTAGTTCATTCTCAATGTAGTGTAAAAAGCAGTAGTTATAAAACTATTTTAAGTATGTTGTCAAAAAATTAATTAGACATTATTCTACCATGTATATTGCCGGATGGTTATTACAGTAATTGTTTAAGGTCATTTAATCCCTTATACCGAAACATAATATATAATTAGAACGGACTTAAAATTGGAAAAATACTAGTACAGTTTCGTTTCATATTATAATCAATTGTTATGAAAATCTAACAGCCAGAAGGAAAACACTATTTTACATTCATTTTCCTATATATATATATATATATATATATATATATATATATATATATATATATATATATATATATATATATATACCATTATAGTGAAACAAATTATAATAATTAGGTACAGGTTTAGAAATTAAGTTTGGCCTATAGATTGTTAGTTAATTATTTAACTGAAGATTTGTGGTAAGAGGCGTTACTACTTTTTCCCTTATTTTACCCATTTCATTAGTAGAAAAAGAATCACTTCGTAGTTCAATGGCTTGCATGCCAGAATATACTTTCCTGTATATACTCAAACCCACTACTCGCTGTAGTAACAAACAATGGGCAAATAAATTGTGCTCGAGTATGATAGGACTGTGGAGTTTAAAAAAAATGCAGGTCATTAACTTCGTGTAGTTTTTCGTCCCATTTGTATAAGGAATTATACGAACGGGAATCCGTCGCCGCATCAATTGTAAGTTTTTAGTAAAAAAAAAAATATTTTCTTGTAATTAATTTTAAGTCATGTATGTATGACTGTTGTTATGAACCATGTGACCCTGGTTCTAACACAGCGATCAGTAACAAGACCACTCGGCCAGGAATTCCCAAATATTCAACATACGTTGCTGCAAACTGCAAGGCAGAACTCCCCACTCAAACAGTGGTACGAGTTGCCACACAGGGCGCGATAAAGTGGCGTGTCATGCTACCTACGAGGTTCGTCTGCCCCATATCGTCGCCAGGACCACTTCACTACCAAGATGCACCACGACGTCCACATATACGACGTGTCGATCACCGTGGACGTTTCCTTACCTCAGCTTCGGCATAATTAACAAGGTGGGACTGTTATCGTCGTAACTAAATTGAATGGCTCATGAGTATTCATACATGTCTGTAATCATTCTTGCCTTCCTCCGTAAAGAACACCGTAAAAGCAATGCAATAGCGTGTACAGATTGTAAATTAAAGTCGTACCTAATATTTAGACTGCGAGTCTCATTTATATTGCCAGAATCCTCTATTTTACAAGTTTATTAAATACTGCTCGTTTTACGTAATACTAAACTATTACTAAATAACTAGAATTAAGTATTTTCGTAGACGTAACACTGTGATTTGAATTAATTTTCTGAAAACCTACACAGAAGAAGAAGCGTTATTTTACTACTACATACTGATGTTCAAGGAGTATATATTTTGTTTGAAAACAATCATATAAAATTGTTTATTTTACGAGAAAACCTAATTTCAATAATTAATTACTCTTTAGAGAGGTTTAACTGTTCACAGAATTTATATCTCTTCGCGATTGTCAGGTCTTTTTTTACACACACACACACACACACATGTATATATGCAGGAATAGATAACTAACTTACGTTGGGCAGGAAGATTCAGACCAATAAAGAATCTAAATGAATCAGAGTGTTTTAAAGATACTTAATATTACATGACGCATATATATTAGCTTTTTTTTCTGAAAGCACACTTCAGAAATTCATGTCTCTTTTGATGTCACACAGAACACTTTCCCACATGTCGCCACGGATTACGTAATGCAGACCGCAAGTGTGGTGGTTAGTCCCTGGACATTATTCATTCATGACCAATCTTTGCTCTATGCGTCACCTCCTTAGGGAAATAATCCCATTCTCTCCGAAGTCCGATAATAAGAACGGTACATACGTAAATTTTCCAATTTTGTTCTTCAAACAGAGCAGACAATTTGCTCGCGGCAAAAACCACGTCACTTGAAATAACACGTTGTGCTTATGCAAGGGTATATTTTGAAATACGTAGGTACCATGAATTTCAGCAACTAGATTTCAGGTCAGAGTAAATTTTTTTTACAGTGGAATTTTTTTTTGCTTTCGTAATTGTACTATTGTTCGTTATGAATGGATGGGAGCGAATTCTGTACGAGTACGGATCAATGTGAAGTACGCTGTAAAGAATGAAACTAAAGAGTGATTCACAGGAACCTGCGATTTTCACGTTAAAATTTATTTGTGCAAATCTGCAGCTGTGCTTCAAGGTTATTAGCAGCTTGTCTTTTCGTGGAGGCGTCACTTATTTAGGAGTCGCTTGACGAAAATGTTTTACTGTTTTAAAAATGTCTACATTTGTACGAGATAAGGTTTGTTTTGTAGACATATACTGTGAATATTTTTTACTGCAATGAAAAATTGTGTAGGTTTCCTAGTTTTTATACAATGGCATGTCAAAATCAAAATTTGCATAAAACTCTTATATGATTTACAGGAAAACCAAGTGACTTACCGAACTGAAAAATTTCAAATCGAATAACGAAGTTGCAGGCTACATAGTCTCCCATAAAAAAAAAATAACAATTTTACTTTAAATTATATTCTGAAATTTGAAATTAAAATTTTAAACATTCAAGAATTTTTTAAACTTTCAGAAATAATTATCTTTTGTACAAGAGACCTTGTGACCTACAACTTCGTTATTCGGTGTGATTTTTTTCAGTTCGGTAAGTCACTTGGTTTTCCTGTAAAACATAAAACCGTTTTATGCATATTTGGACTTTGGCATGCCATCACATAAAAACTAGGAAAGCTAAAATAATTTTAACTGCATTAAAAAATATTCTAAAAGTATGTCTTCAAAACAAACTAAACATTGTACAAATAGAAACAAGTTTTTAAAGTAAAATAAATTTTCCGTCAAGGGCCTCATTAAACTGTGCAGTCATAAAAAAGTTACTGTGTCGCCACAGGTCCGTGACGCAGGCTTAGTAAGGACCCTTAATTTTGCGAAAATACTCATACATCAGTTTGTTTAAGTGCTTATGAGCTCATTTACAGCTCTGCTTCATGGTTAATGATATGTTGGGACTGGAAAATTTCGCGAATTCAATGACCAGCAGGCTAGAATTCATTGAAATATGCATACTCAATCCACAACTATTCGTCCACTATCTGCTACTCAGTGGAGCAACAGACAATGAACGAATATACGGGGCTCGAGTATGCATAGTATAATGGATTCTAGCCTACAGGTAATTGAACTCGCGAAATTTTCCAGTCTCTAGTGATATGTTATTTTTTCTTTTACTTGTCTTGTCGTTTGACTGCAAATTACAGACGTGTGATATCGCAGTAACTTCCTTATTCTGAATGATACAGTTAATTAAGACACGATTTTCCAAAAAAACTGCAAATAACGACAAAGCAGCACTTCAGATGTACACGTAACACAATGAAATAAGTTGTTGCAGAAAAATTTTCGCGACAATCAGGGGTCCCTACTAAATTGCAATACAGACGTGAAATTACGTGTTGGCTCATACGGGCGAACTTCGCCGCTTATTGGTTGACGGAGGCAATGCAAACCAGCTCCGTGTATGTTTGGCTCCTGCATGTTACGATGTATTTCCTATTGGCCAGGCTACAATTAGCAGGGCAGCCGCCCTGTACCATCTACTGCTCGACAAACCTAAGTGTGTCCTCGGAAAATATGTGAACTACATTCGTCCCCTCTATGACACATTTCACCCTCCTACTCACCTTCTACCAGCCATACCCTCCCAGCCAATAGCGAGCAAGTAAACTGGCCGTGGCGAAAAGCAGTGTGCCTAGTCTCGTCAGCCGGAAAGTAACAACCAGTGTGTAGTTGTCCAGGTCATGTCGTTTTACCCAGCGCATATAGATATTGTATACATGCATGTGTGTACGCTCGGATGTGTGTGTGTGTGATACTGTGATACGGTTATCGTGAGGCATGTGTTTACAGCAACGAGAGCTTCATTACACTGCATATATGTACAGTACATTTCGGAATTAAATTCAAGACCATTTTCACGTAGCTAATGACGTTTGCTGCTATAAATCTTCAAGACAAATAACTATAGGCTACTATTTATAATAAATGTGTAACAATTTTGTTTTCGTATGGATGTGCAAAGAAAACAATCTGAGATAACTTTGATGTCCGTGCTTTGAGTATACTTGTTTTTCTCGAGAAGAAAGGGTAATGTAATTTCACGAACGGACGTCAATGTTATATTTGGTTTCATTAGGATCTTACTTTATCATAAATAATGATAAGATAATATTTTGCGTGTTTACGTTATCTACTCTAGATTCAAAGATTTTAGTTATCAGAGTGGTACAAAAGCGCAGATTAATCGCGAAAAGATCAATCGATTATATGTTTCCAAAATAATCAATCACGTATTGATTCCAGATAAGACTAATTTATCGGGTACGATTACTAAGATACTACTAACCAATCGTATATAAAATTAGTCACATAAACTTGGTTTTAGTTGGTCGACTCAAGTATTATTACATTTAGCATCAGTGGCGGCTCGAGGGTTGTTGACAGGTAGGGCACAAGTTGCAGAGAACTGTACACTCGTGTGCTCACGCCGTCGTACAGCAATGACCATGAAATATCTACTGGCTACTTATTGTGTTGTGAACAGTCAGTAATAAGCGGCATCTACATACCAGCGTGTCAGTGGCTGTAGCGTCAACTAGCGCACAACACTACACAGATCTCTGCAATTTGTGCCCTGCCTGGCAAGCAACACTGTAAAAATTGTTTGTGTATTTTTACTCGAATGTACGTGGCAGCACAATCTCCACACATGTTCGTGTAATTTTACACGACTTATGTCCGTGTCTTTTTACAATGCACACCGGTAAAAATACAATAAAATGCATGTATGATAACAGTCTTTGAAAGAACTGTGTAATGGGAGTGCATGACTGGATTCAGTTTCTTGGACGTACTCCATTGCAAATTGAATGACTGTCAAAGAAAACTAAACAAATAAAAAAAAACCATAAAATAAGCAGAGTGTGCTTTAGTCAGCAAGATACCTTCTCAACACGAAATTCCATAATGGAATCGGGTCAAATAAAAACAAGGAACAAACAGATAATAAAAGAAAATAATAACAAATAAAATAAAAAACCATGTAACATGTGACACAACGAAGAGACGAATCAAAACACAGTAGTTTTCCAGGCAGACAGTATTAACGACGTTTCGGGAACTGGAATCTGTTCCCGTCATCAGGTACACACACAGGGTTCAGGAACACGAGTGCGACTGATGAGGAGGCTGACCCGATTCCATTTTGGAATTTCATGTTGTGTATGTATCTTGCTGACTAAAGCATACTCTGCTTATTTTATGATTCTATTTTATTTGTTTAGTTTTCTTTGACAGTCATTCAATTTGCAATGGAGTACGTCCAAGAAACTGAACCCAGGTATAATAACAGTGCTGTGGTACATGTATTTTAACACAATGATGTGTTAAATAACACGTACTTCAAAGGAAAAAATTAAAATTAAATAAAATTAGAAATAAATAAGAACAAAACAGAGTATATTTGAAAATAACTGGCAACCTTGCGCAAAAGTTTGAGTTTTTCTGGAACCATAATGTGAGTTATATCTGAAAGATTTATTAATTTCTGAAGTAATCCGTAACATATAAATTATCTATAGTAACTTACGGCCATTTTCAACTTAAAAATTTCTGACCCTGCGAGGATTCAAACCCACGACGACCTCGGAGTTAGCAGTCAACGACCTTTACCACGAGACCACCGAAAGTTGTTGACCAATGTGGTTTGTGATATTAGAGCCATTCATTCCAGTCTAAATAGCCATCTTTATTTGTTGTCTTTGACATTTATTGGGATTATTTTAGCAAGCTGTTCCAAATGAGCAAGAGAAAACATTTTCCCCTTTCTTACCACGCGAATATTTGCTGAATTATACAACTAATATATAGCATGGCCTAATAATTGGACGACGGTCAAGCTTATTATATCAAGTCAACTGCCGTATTGAAAATTTGTATTTCAAGTAAGTTCATATTTTTTTTTTTTTGTAAAATGACTACAACTTCGTTTACCGAATATATTTTTTAAATAAACACACTAAATCTTGAGTAGAGTTGGAGTTCACAGACAAGGCAACAGGTTTCGCACATTTTTAACGGAAAATCTACCCGAAAACCACATCGTAATAAAATATAATAAGTTTTGGTGTTAGTAAGTAATTTTATACAAATGTGATCATGTATGTAGGCCCACACAGAGATAGTAAAATTGTTAAAGCTTTCTGTTTAAAAATACGCTTAAATCGGTTACTTGATATTATACTATACCTACGCAAATTGCTCGAGTAAATTTATAAGTATTTTACCGTTACAAAACTGCACTGTGAAACAGGCATTTTTACATTTGAATCAGTGTATTTATACATAAACAGTGCGTTTATAAAACACAAAATTACATGTTATATTACAATATGTGACTGTATTTATACACGTACATTCAAAAATGTAATTTTACATAAACTTTCTAGTAAATGTGTGTGTACATTTTTGTTTTTTTAAGATCTGTACATATTTTGTATCAGCAAGAACAATTGTGTATAATTACACTTACTGTCATTTTATTTCGTAATTACACGCACAAAAATGTAAAAATAACCAGCTATTTGTACGTGTATTTTTACACATTTTTTTTACAGTGAACCTACGAGCCGTCACTGCTTTTTTTAGAATATCTTCACACAAATTAAAGTCAGGATAGCAAACTTTTACTAGTTCATTTATCTGACGCTGAGAGTTATGAAACATCCAGTCACTAAAGACATACAAAATTCGCGTTAACATTTGGTTAACTAAACTTCACTTTCCTATACATAACAGAGCATACTCTGAGATTCAATTGGCCACGAACTTTTATGTGTTGCAATTTACGTATGTTACGTCTTTACAGAGGTTGGCCTCTGTACAGTATACGTATTCTCCGCGGCAAGTCACCTCAATATCGGCAAGCGGGAGACGTCAAACGAGTCTATAGTCACTTGGAGTCTAGTCAACTATCAGAAAATAACGCGAATTTTGCATGTCTCTACCAATCACTGACCACGAAGCAAAGCTGCACGTAAGGAACTGAAACAAACTGTTGCAAATATACTTTCGCGAAAACTTCCCGTCTCTGTTCATACGTGAAAAGGAACACACAAACATCAATTTCCGCAATTTTTGGCAGCATAACGTAAAACTTTAGAAATACATAAAGAACTTGAAACGGGTGTAGACACAAGGAACGATAATTTTATAATAATTGCATGCAGTTGTAAGTTACGCATGCTAAGTAATTTTTTAGTAATATTGTAATTGTCGAAGCTTTTCACACCGCTTGGCGGCATAAGCAGACGGCCACCTTAAGGGCGCGGTCTACCGCAATTTTCAACACCATTTTAAATTTTTTTTTACCAGATATTTTTTTTATTATTTTAGACATAAAATTTGACTACATATTGCTCTTATGAAATTATTTTATCGCTCATAGTTTTCGCGAAATGGCTTGTTAAAGTCATATTTTGCATGTTTCCGTTTTAACGACTACACTAAAACCAACTGAAATACCAAACTAAAAAAAATCACAGTGGATAAAGACATTGCAGACTACAATGACATGCCCATAAAATTAAATAATACCCATTATTTGTATTTAAAATAATATTGAATTTATTAAATTTTTGTCCTCAGATTTAGCATTTTTTTTTTTTTTTTCAAAATTCAAATAATTTTTAGTCTTTATTTTTATGAGCATGACATTGTAACCTGCAATGTCTTTATCCACTGTGATTTTTTTGAGTTTGGTATATCAGTTGCTTTTAGTGTAGTGTAGAATATTTTTAAATCCATGCGAGAGTCAATATCGTAAACTTGCTTCGTAACTTTTTTTGCAAATTGGTTTTACTATGCAATGTAATTTATCGAGAAAATCTGTACGATGAGTAAAGCTAATTTATCAATTAAAAGGAATGTCGTTAATTAACTAATTAGCAACTATTTTGCACTGTTCTGACTCGACAAAATTTGAGTATGCGGTTTAAATCAGTCATAACAAAGTTACGAAGTGATTTTACGGTATCGGCTCCCATTTATGTTTTAAAAAATAATTGTCGTTAAATGCGAAGAAACTCGGGCCCATGCCCTTAAGTACACTCTAAACAAATTTGTAAAACTTACAATTATTGTCTTTGAAATTTCACTAATCCTTATAAAAGTAGAAAGAATTTCTTCTAAAATCATTCGTTTATGACGCTACAAAGGTCTAGAGGAATTCATTGTACATAACAACAGTTCCTGCGATGTACTTTATTTTCAAAGAAGCAATTTCTTTGTAGTTTAACAAGCTTTTGTAAACGTACAAAAATTTCGCCTGTGAAATTATTTGTTTATAATATTGCAAGGATTATTTTTGTAAAAAATTCATAGGCAAACTATGTACTCAACTAAAATCATAGGGTCACTGTAAATGACACAGTTACGCAAAAATCACGTCCCCTGGAAACTTATTTTTTCTGGAACAAAGTGACTTTTCACATTGATTGTATGCTTAAAAATAAAAAAATAGTATCACTGCACTGTACATTAAATGTATACAAATTAAAAAAAAAATTAAACAGTATGTAACTCAAGGTATTCTAGGGGTAAGACGCGTAGTATTTAAGCGCAGGGATGCGAATTTGAATCTGAAAGCCTCAATGTTAACTTTTTATTTTCAGAATAACTTGATACATAATACATACATTCAATACTTATCTAACAAATTAAGTATTAATTGTAGTTTAAGGGGGATTGATCCCTGACAGATCGGTTTTACGGGTTTTCTTATAAATCAGGGAAATGACACATTGTTTTACTTTTTTCACGCTGACAAGGCATCGTTTATTGTTTCATTCACTTTTTGGAATACATATGGCATTGTTTCTGTTAATGTTGCAGCCTTTGTAGTATTTTTCCTTTTAAGCTGTTTCCCGTTGCAAAATAATGAATATATTGTGGTTCCAGCAATTACAGAAAATCGATTAAGTTTGTATATATGCCTTGTCGTGACAAAAATGTTGATACATTGACTGGAACAGAAGTTATCAAGAAGAAACAGATAAATCCAAGGTGGTAGGGATCAATACCCCTTAATAGGGTATATTTTTGGCAACTGGGATACCAAGAATTTTCCTTGTAAAGTCCTAAAAAATTTACGCTGTAGAAAATAAGTATCTCTATGTGTGTTTATAAAACTATACATTTAGTAAACCCCAGTTTATTTCGTCACTAAACGACACTAAATAAAAATGTATGACTTGAATAATATTACTCTGAGCTATCACAAGAAATAACTGCAGTTTGAGGCACGTAAATGGCCTACACGGGTTGATGTGTAGAGCAGTTGTACTGCCGTACCTCGTCAATATTGTTCCGTGTCCGTACTTTAATTTCGTTCCATTAAGACCACTAGGTTGTTTGTGCCAGCTTTGAAGCTCAGTGAGGTTGCCATGGCAACGAAAGGTTGCGTTGTCGATAAACTCCCCGTGCGAGGTGCGAACAGAACTTTGTCTTTCAAAGAATCAGACTACTGCGCACGTGGAATTAATGTGAAAATGTATTTAGAAGGAAGAGTGTTTGGATGTCAGGATACTGAAACGTTTACCGTCACGGTTCCTAGCCAAATGCAAGATTGGCCATCTTAACTAATTGAAACAGCATTAGAACTAAAGTTAGACTATGTTTACTGTAGGTAGTAATCGTTGGACACAACGTGTTGTTTTGGCAGTAAAAACATTGCCAATTTTAATGTTTCTACAAAATTTTATGAAATTTACAAACACTATTCTGATGTCATTTTCTTATACAAAAAATGTTCCATGATATTTAAATAAGTTACAATAATTTCACTTCTATATTAAATACTTACTCGCAGTTTTGGCCACGTAATTACAAAAAAAAAATAAATTTGCACAAATTTGTTTCAGTTAATTACGTACACATATAGGCTTATTGTTCTTGTGCATGATTTAGTGTTTGGATGATTCAACTTTGAGTGTCATGGGTTTCTAGACTTACGTAAAATACGTACGGCCAGTTTATCCAACCTCTGTTAAGTATTTAACATTTGTCAAAGAGGATTAACAGACGAGTTAACGTGTTAAATCTTCTGTTGATTCTGTTTAACAAATATTAAATCCTTAAGGGATATGGAAAGATACGATGTCAAATGAACGACTGGAATACTCAATAGCCAAAAAAATTTGAACTACTTATCAAAATTCGATGAGATATTTTTGCCGAGTAGATATTTTATCAGTGGACATTTAATTATATGGTACTATGTGGCAGTACGCTTTAATTTTGAGTAAAAAAATAAAAACTGTTTTTAGAATAAAAAGGGTTTGATTCCAAAAAAATCTACAAAAATGGAAAACTGTCATTTTTATCATTTTTAATATCGAATTTTCATTTGAAAATAATTTTAACATCCGTAAACTTCCCGTGAAGAGATTTTCGAACAGTAAAATTATTTTCAAATCAAAATGTAAGTATTTTTTAAATTCGGTTATTATAAAGGCCTAGGTATTACCATGTTAAAAATTATAGAATTTTAGACAACGTAAATATTTTGTTGTTGTTAATGTTTGTAACAAATCGAATTGCAGTTAAAAAATTCTCAATACTTTCATAACTGCAATTATGTCTGTTATAACAGTAATTAAATAAAAAAAAGATTTCTGGTGTCCAAAACTTTATCAATGTGTATTGTATTCCGCAGTAAAGTTAAAGTGCCATGAATTTAGCCAGAAAAAAAGTTGTGATACAAATTACAAAAATTTAAGGTGATGACTATCACTTACTCTTAAAGACAGCCAATGACCGACCATGAAGCAGAGCAACCAATGTGCACATTTGTCTTTGTAACAAAAACGTTTAAACTACTTTGCACCAAAATGTCAGTATTTATTCATCGTAGACCATCAATTCATCTCATCTTTCAGAATGTCACGTCTGACGTATGTTTACGGGATGTGAGACCTGACCTTGGGTACTTACTCAGTACGATATTTATTTAGTTATTTATTTTTATGAACTTAAAATTTACGTTATTTAAATTTATGTACAAGATAGTAATCTACCATCAGAACAAACAACTGTTCATCAGGGCCATCGATATGATTACCGGGCCTGTATGCAAGTAAGTATTTGCAGCCCGATACCGTCTTATATACCAAAACATGTTGATTCACTACTCTTTCTAAAGTTGCATTTTCAATATATTCAACTATGCGTAAATTAAACACTATTAATAAATAGCACAATCTATGTCAGATTACTACAGAATGCCAAATTAACAACAACGACTACTATTCTGGACATTTTTAAAAGTATAGACATGTCTGTTACCCAGAAATTAAATTCCCCTTCGGCATGTCTAACCAGGTGACTCCTAGCAAACGTCTACATAGCCATGACCTTCTGACCCAAGGGCGTATGCCAGAATACGAGGCCGGCCACTAGTCTGACGCCCGCGGACTCCGCCCTGTTTGACGGGCGAGAGGTGATTACAGGGGCAACCCATCGATTACACGACGCCGTAAAGTGGGTGGGGTTGTTCCTCGTGGCAAGGGAATGGGGAGGGTGTGGCAGGAGCAAGGGTTCTCTCAATTCTCGCTCCAGAACGGTCTTGAGTGAAGCCACTACCCGTGTAGTAAGACACAGGTCATGTACTGTCGAGAGTTAAGCCATCACTCATGTAGTAAGACGCAGGACGTGTACCATCGTAAGTGAAGCCACTACCCGTGTAGTAAGACACAGGTCATGTACTGTTGGGAGTGAAGCCACTATCCGTGTAATAAGACGCAGGTCATGTACTCTCGTGAGTGAAGCCATCACCCATGTAGTAAGACGTAGGATGTGTACCATCGTAACTGAAGCCACTACCCATGTAGTAAGACACAGGTCATGTACTGATGCAAGTGAAGCCATCACCCATGTAGTAAGAGGTAGGTCGTGTACCGTCGTAAGTGAAGCCACTACCCGTGTAGTAAGACACAGGTCAGTACTGTTGGGAGTGAAGCCATTACCCGTGTAATAAGACGCAGATCATGTACTCTCGTGAGTGAAGCCATCACCCATGTAGTAAGACGCAGGATGTGTACCATCGTAAGTGAAGCCACTACCCGTGTAGTAAGACACAGGTCATGTACTGTTGCAAGTGAAGGCATCACTCATGTAGTAAGACACAGGTCATGTACTGATGGGAGTGAAGCCATTACCCGTGTAGTAAGCCACAGATCCTGTACTGTCGTGAGGGAAGCCACTACACATTTAGTAAGACACAGGTCATGCACTGTCGTGAGTGAAGCCATTATCCGTGTAATAAGACGCAGATCATGTACTCTCGTGAGTGAAGCCATCACCCATGTAATAAGACGCAGGACGTGTACCATCGTAAGTGAAGCCACTACCCGTGTAGTAAGACACAGGTCATGTAATGTTGGGAGTGAAGCCACTATCCGGGTAATAAGACGCAGGTCATGTACTCTCGTGAGTGAAGCCATCACCCATGTAGTAAGACACAGATCATGTACTGTTGTTAGTGAAGCCATTACCCGTGTAGTAAGCCACAGATCCTGTACTGTCGTGAGGGAAGCCACTACCCATTTAGTAAGACACAGGTCATGCACTGTCGTGAGTGAAGCCATTATCCGTGTAATAAGACGCAGATCATCTACTCTCGTGAGTGAAGCCATCACCCATGTAGTAAGACGCAGGACGTGTACCATCGTAAGTGAAGCCACTACCCGTGTAGTAAGACACAGGTCATGTACTGTTGGGAGTGAAGCCATTCCCCATTTGGTAAGACACAGGTCATGTACTGTCGAGAGTGAAGCCACTACCCTTGTAGTAAGACACATATCATGTATTGTTGGGAGTGAAGCCGCTATCCGTGTAATAAGACGCAGGTCATGTACTCTCGTGAGTGAAGCCATCACCCATGTTGTAAGAGGCAGGATGTGTACCATCGTAAGTGAAGCCACTACCCGTGTTGTAAAACACAGGTCATGTACAGTTGGGGGTGAAGCTATTACCAATGTAGTAAGACGAAGGTCGTGTACTATCGCGAGTGAAGCCATTACCCATGTAGTAAGA
>PNEQ01087520.1:0-19483 GCA_003012365.1 Medauroidea extradentata | reverse complement strand
TCGGTCGCTAACGCGGTAAACCAGGTCGTGAACCCACATATTTTGAATGGTCACACCATCATCACTCGTTAACGAATGATAAACGTCTCAACACACTTTGCTTCTTAAGGTTGTCTAGTTTCACCTGGTATGGTTCCCTCCGAGCATTACCACTGAGTAGGAAATGATAATCATAAAAGGTCAATTAAAATTATAATTACAATAATACTACCAAGGAATTAATTTTATACACCTTGCTATGTAGTCAGATGTATTCTAACCTCAAACGACAATAAGGATGGTCTCAGACAGGTTTGCCTACTGCAAATATTACAATTCCTGATTATAAGCCCAAATTTCTCAGTACTGTACTTCAACGATTGCATTTTGGAAGTAAGAGCAAAGTATCCATTTTAACGTTTAAATTAGTTTTTTATAACTTCAACAGAAAACAAAATTGCAACTTTCAAGAAGGAAACATTTTTCATTTTTGACAGTGTTACTAGTCATAGCTGGCCATTGACATTGACATCTGTGTATCTGTAAATAAATGGAAATAATTTGAAACAAAGAAGCTATTGAACTAAATTTTTTTTTGTAAAAATTTTAATTTATTGGTTATAATATAAATATGCGACTGTTAAGATATTTTGGTAGAATTATTAGCTTTAAATTGTAAGTTTAAAAAGTTGTAGTGTCACTACTCAGTTAAGCAGTTAGGTTGCCAGGTGTTTTTCTTTGTGTTTTAACTCTGTACTAAATAATTTGTTAATTGTATTGGTGCGCTGAAGTTTATATATACTGTTGTTTCCAACTTTCTGCTAACATACAACAACTTAATTCGTTTTTCGACATTTTATTATGATTTCAAATACTAGCGTCATCATTTGTATTGTATCTGGCTGAGATATATTTTTTAGCAATTCGTTTAAAGATATCATTTTTGTTAAAGCCCAACATACTTTTTTTAATGTAACATGTGTTACTTTTTCTCGGTCACACGTAAACGTGCATATTTAGTGTGTCGTTAAACCTTTACATCTTATTTCCACTTGTAATTTCTTACCGAAACAGTATCTAGTATTTAGTCCTTTTCTTTATATTCCACCTAGTAAAGTCATTAAAACAAGCAGTTTATTGTGGATTTGAGATAGGGCCGCAATGGAGTGAGATCTCAGTATAATAGACAAATTTAAAGTTCCTTATCGTCGTTTATGTAATGTAGGCCTACATAATCTGCCTACAAAATGCTCAAACTATGTCAAACACTTAAAATATAAACTATAACATTTAGCATGTGTAGATTTTATACAAAGCCGCATTCTGAAAACCTCACTCATACGTAGTGACAAATTATATGTATATGTATATATATATTTAAATTCCCTTATTTGAAACCAATTAATCAAGGTAATAATATTCTCATGTTAGTTTAATGCTGCAAAATGGTAACGGTTTCCAAAATACAATATACTTAAAGTCAATGTTTGCAGAAATGTGAGCATATTGTGTGTAACACACTTAGTCAAGTAAATCTTACTTCACGTTATGTACTATCACATGCATACATGCACGCACACACGCACACCCACAAAATACGCACATACACAACTGTTGTTTCAGAAATATTTACCCACTGGATTGAATAAGTACTGCTGTTTAAATTTATTTCTAGTAGCAAAAACCAAGTTTTCCTCAACAGTAGAAAATTATTTTTAGTAACTGGTAATTAAACATTTTTTTTGATTGAGCAAAAACATATGTCTGCGAACGTGTTACGTAATGAATGGCGTATTGAAGTGGTAATATAAAACCTGCCAGTACATGCTCATGTGTTATTACATATTTCTGAATATGCTTTTAATACGTTGTTTGTATAAGATATACGTGGGTTACTTAACTACCCGCACTGGAGTATAGGCTCATGTTTTAAGAAAATTCCATCTTTTAGGTCACAGTATTATGGAAACCCTTATTTCTTGGTCACATTACCTGCCATATTGCTCTCAGGGCACGGTCTACCGCAATTTTGTTACAACTTTTTTGTTTTTTATTTGTACCGTATATTTTTTTCTTATTTAAGACACAAAATGTGATTAAATTTGGCTCTTATGAAATTTTTTTATCTCACGTAGTTTTCGCGTAATGGCTTGTTAAAGTCATAGTTTGCATGTTTCCGTTTTAACTACACGTAAACCAACTGATATACCAAACTCGAAAAAATTACAGTGGATAAAGACATTGCAGGCTACAATGGCATGCTCGTAGAAATAAAGAATAAAAACTATTTGAATTAAATAAAGTGCGGAAACTAAAAATAAAAATAAACAAATTATATATTTTTTAAATACAAATAATTTTATTCTTCATTTTTATGAGCAATCTTTCAAGTGTAAAAAAGATTGTGATGGCCTCAACAGGTGATGGAATTGCAAGTTTTTAACCCTATAACTGCTGTGTAGTGAATATAGAATTGATAGCTTTGAAACTATGCCGCAATGGGTTTAAAACTGCAATGCGTTTATAATTTTATGTTAGATTAAACGGCAAATTATTATCAAGAATCCTGCAGGTTTGCATTGCTTACTATATTTGGCCCTGATTAAAACGCCAATATTATGAAGTTACTGGAACGTCGTCTGTACATTCGAAGAAGTTACGTCAAGAAATGTTCTTGATGTGAGTCTATAAAACGTACGTGCTTTAGAAACGACTTACGTTTTGCTTACAAAGCATGGCATCGTTTTCAGAACCGGCTGTTGAATTATTTAATTTTCTTTTGGTTGTGCTTTCTTATGTGGAAAAGTTTATAAACAGTGAATGCAGACTGTGTCCGTAACTTTTTACGGATGTACTGTCGGCACTGTTTACACGTTCTCAAAGCTACACGTACCAATACGGACAGCAAGCAGCACCGTACAAATCATATCAGCACGTAAATAGAATAGAGATTGTTGTTTTATTGGCAACCACCTTAATCATAACTTGTGATAGTATTAAACAAATATAGGCCTATATAAACACTGCACAACGAGATTTGGATTTCACTGACAGAGATTTGGTTGTAGCCGTACGAATATTTCTGAGACTGTTTACCAGTTGTTGCTAAGAAGAGTCGCTGAAGTGCTCTATTCAAATGAAGGTAAAATTTAAAAAAACACACATGTTATTTTATTACAACTTCTTCTTCGATCAGATTTTTTGTATTTTTTCAATTTTTAATACGAGGGTAAACGGAAAATTTCAATGAAAACTTTGTCTCAAGCCCGTTTTTTTGTACGAAAATCTAAATAACTTAGAACATGTTAATTTCCTCTAGGGTAAATAGTAAATATTTTGAATCAGTTGTACAATATTAAATGAGGAAATGTATACAATTTCACATTCGAATTTTAAAATTATATCATTGTAAATAAATATAATATATAATTAAATATGGTGCATGTAGCCCACATACACTGACTGCTCTTTTTCTAAATCACATCGAAAGTTATTGTTTCTTTAAACACATTTCGAGACACGCATGGAAATGGTTTACTTTTACGTCTTTTGTTTATTTCTTATTGTGTTGAAGTAGCAGATTGGTTCGGCTTACATTTTTAATTATTCTGCACTTGTTTACTATGATGTTGAAAGAAATACTTTGGTACCAGGTGCAAAATATTTTTGTACGATTTCGGGCTTTCAAAATTGTTTTAATAAATAACTCTCTAATTAATATGGCAGTGAAAATTTTTATCGTCAATTACTGTATAAAGTAAAATACGAACGACGGAAATCTTATGTAATTTTTGGGGCAATAACTTAAACTAGAATACTCGCTCATATTGCACCTAACAGAAACATAAAAAAATACGAAATTCTAGTATCCTACTGACAAACCTAAGAAACATAACATAAATATCAAACTGCTTATAAAGAAAACCAATATTTTTTTTATTTCTATGAGTAAAGCAGTACCGCAAAGCTAATAAATGGAGCGCGAGTTTTTGGAAATTTAAGTTCTAATAAGTAACGAAAAGTTTACTGTTATGGCAAATTTCTCAGTGAAATTTACATATGTCTTACAATAAAATGCCATTAAATAAAAACTTAGCTCCTAATATTAGTTTATTAAATAAGAATGACGAGCAGATGTTATATGACAGATACTCGCAGTAGTAAAAAACTAGTTGGTATAGGTGGAGATAGATCAAAAATGTACTTCCTACAAAGCACATTTTGCTGTTTACTTTAACGTATAATTTAAAAATAAATGAAAATAGAAAATGGAATTTAAGTTTGATAATACATGAACGTAAAAAAAGTAACACTGAATCTTCGAATATTTCGGGGGCAGAAATGATTAAATTGTACAAAACATTTTTCGTAGTGCGTGTAACTCATTTTCATTTGGTACAAAACTATGACAGTGTTATATCTTCGATTCCTGTCAAACTAAGTAAATATTCCAATTTGTACTCAATTCCCACTTTCGTCCTTAGTCATAGATTCAATAACCGGACAATGTAATAAGAACTGAAAAACAAAAAAAAAAAAAAAAAAAGGGGGGGGAGATATGAACTAAGATTCTTACATGATTTCTTGCAGGAAACCTCGTTAAGAGATGGGTAATGGTTCATACGTTCCACTTTTATACTAGATATTAACTTACTTTATGATTACTTTTCTGTCATGACAAATACACATAATAAACTAACTAAGCTTTAAAAAATAACAGTTCACCTTACAATGTGTTCTATTTGGTAAAGCATTCTTTTGTGTCTTAGTTTTCGAAATACTGAGAGTGACACATTTATGAAATCCTCATAAAACATGAGAGTTACAGTAGCTCTATTAAATTAAGGAGGATGAAAATTGGCGCGGGTGATAGAGTTTAGAAATAATAAGTTGGCTCGAATCACCACGTCCTTCCCGCAGGTTTATGGACAATAAACGAACGTACAGCCATTCTCGATAAAGTTAGCATTTCTGAGGACGCGTTTATTTTTCTTTCAGTCAAATTGTGGCTTTTTGCTCCTTGTTAATATAAACATAGTAGAAGAACTTAACACAATGTATAATTTCACCTTTTACAAAATTTTACATCCGACGCTATAGTAAAACATAGATTTACATTATTATTCTTGGCAAGATGTACTTTTAAATTATTCACTTGAGTGTGAAGAGTGAACAGTATATACACATACACTGCAGACTTGCCTGATAATAAAACGTTATCTAGGATGGATAATCAGAATAATCACTAATTCAAATGTTTTACTGAAACGAACACATTTCATCTTTTAACGGTTCTTTAAATAATACAATAATGTTTACTGTCACAGAAGCTTTCACACCGGAAATGATATATGGTTTATTGACAATTTCCTATACCAGCACAAATACTGGCAGAGACCGTCCCTTGCCTAACTAATAACATCAATATTCCTAACATGTAGTTGTGTACCATACATACTTCTGAAATAAGTGTGTGAAGACTGTGGAACGTGATGACTGCTTGGCGACTGTAGTGCATGTGAAGTAATAACGTGTTGTCCCCTTTAAGAGAAGTCCTCTAAGTGTAGACTGGCGCCAATTGAGCACTTGCGCTTAGAGGTGATGAAGTAATTGGTTGCCTAATGGTAATAGTAGACGGCATCAGTGCTCACGCTCTCTCAGGCCCCGATCGTGGTCGTTGTGTTCCGAATACACTCAATTCAAAGTGACACAAGATCTCTCTCTCTCTCTGTACATATATACGTTACATATATGTTATATATACATGTTATATATATATCCTATAACTATAATTGTATATAAACTATTATATAAAATTCTCGAGTCACAGTGTTTGTTTCCATACTCCTCCAAAACGACTTAACCGATTTCAATGAAATTTTGTATTACATTCGGATGGTCTGCGAATAGGTTTTTATTTACTTTTTATGCTCCTGTACTATTGTTTAGTAAATATTTTTAATTAATTTATGTGACAAAACAACGTTTGTCGGAGTAGCTAGTATTAATAAATAACTCTCTCTCTATCTATATATATATATATATATATATATATATATATATATATATAGAGAGAGAGAGAGAGAGAGAGAGAGAGAGAGGGAGGGAGAGAGAGTTATACATTAATACTTCACCGATTTCGTTTCAGGAAACTCAAGCAAAATATTTACAAATCCATTGATTGTTGATGTTTGATTAATTACCTATATTTACTTAATTCATTATTTTATAATATTCATTGAACTAAAAATTACATATGTAAAAGTTACAGATGTAATTACACATTTTGTACATCTGGTCTACATATGTATGGATGTCAATATGCACGTAATTATTTTGTGTATATATGTCTATGTATGAGATAAATAAACGCCTACACCGTTAGACCGATCACCACAAAACCTTTTACGTGTATAATATATTTTTATTTTTATGCTATTTTACTCTAACTGGACAACTCGCCACTAGATCGCACTGCAGCGTATCAACTTCTGTACCTAGCTTCTCCTAGTGGCATAAGAGGAGGGTGGGAGGATTCATAGTTCGACCAACATTAATTTTAAATATACACTGGCAGGCCAAAGTCAGCCTGGTTCTGCTAATCAGCTGTAAACATTACGTTCAAGTACAATGTGTTAAAATATAATAAAACAAATTGTTGAAGATTTCTAGTAGCGAAAGGATTTCTCTTAAATCGACATTCTCAATAAAGGTGGTGGAGCCAAGTAGGTATAAGAGGTTTAGTCAAGCACATTTAGTGATATTTGGGTTCAACTGCATGAAACTATGAACATATATAATATTACAATGTGTATAAACACATGCTTGTATCCATATAGAGAAATGACATTACGAATTCAATAAATTATTTTTATTTTTTCTTCAAACATACTTGGTAGATTCCTAATGGGACTAGACATATATCCGAATAGAAATGGTGTCGGAAAATTGACAAATTGATAAGAATCTTGAAAGAAACATAAGTTCACTTTCTAATTTCTGACTTAGTGAAGGTGCGTGTCCGCGTGTTTTTTTAAATGTAGACTTGTTTGTTAGTTTCTTCCTGCATGGTATTCCTTAACTGTTCCAGTTTTTGTGTTCATGTTTAAATAATTTTTAGTCGACGGAATCATGTGATAAAGTAAATGTTTAATTAATTGCGAGGCATATTACAAATTGCAGAACGTACAAATCAACTGAGTGAATTAATTACGTAATAAAACAAAATCTTTTCTCGTGGGAAATATAGGACCTTTCGACACACAATATAAGATGGCTCTCTTTAGTCAACAATGGATTCTGTGAAATGCAGAGTACAGTTTAAAATAGTTCCGAAACAATTGATTTGAATGTGAGGCATATAAACATTGTTTCCTCACCAAGCAAACTCTTTCATTTCTATTAGAAATGAGACACATTATGGCTTACAGAGTGTCTTATAACTGCAGTCATGGTTCTTAATCTATACAACTGACTTAACACAAAATGTCAGCACACATCAGTTTTACAAAACTATTCCACATGTGCCCATTGTACCAATGTGCTAAGAAAACACACTTCAGACAAGAACAGAAAGTCACTGGTAAGTCACCATGCTAAATAAAAAATGTTTCTAATCCCTCCAACACAGCTAAAAACGGCCTTTTCAGAGCGGTATATAAAATGTACTAACCGGTTGTACAGTACGTGGAAGTAAGATAGAAACACGCAATGATGTTTGCTATAGACTTTCCACCAATAAAATTATATGATCAACGCTGATAGTCCCATAGTAAATATGGATCGGCGGGAATCTTGAACGCTAGCTTAGCGTTTGGCTCGTTATGGCGATGCGGCATTTGAAGTGGGCTTTACTGTCACCCTTATAGCTCGTAACTTCTAAGCCTCTAACGCACTTAGGTAGGCGCCAGGCAGTGCCCTTACGTAGAATATTATTACTCGCAATATTTAGTGTTCAGTACTGAGCATGTGTTTTGCTTTAGTAGAAAACTGCAAAAAGAGCAAAATTTTTAACACATTCAAGAAAACATTTTTTTTTTAATAAATCACAATACATCATGTAAGATTACGTTCTCTGCATATCACACCTATGTATAACAATGACGTTTATTTCTTACATTAATGCGTTTTTAAATTAATGAACATAAGTTTTTCAAGAAGGTACAGTTTTTTCTCTTAAATGTTTGTAAAACAAAACTATACACATTTTGGCAGTTAGATTACACGCGGACGTATTTGTTTGAAAAGACATAGTAAAATAACTTCAGGTACTTACCCATTCATATTTTACAACTTACTTAAAACATAGAGACATTTTCAGATGTTTCTAGCGGGGCTGCGGTGGCCGAGGGGTCAGACCTCTCGCCTCCCACCAAGGCGATCCGGGTTCGATTCCTAGCCGCGTCGGTCCCCGGATTTTCGCATGTGGGTATCGTGCCGGATGATGCCGCTGGTCGGCGGGTTTTCTCGAGGATCTCCCGTTTCCCCCGCCCATTCATTCCGGCGCTGCTCCATACTCACATGTCATCCTTCACCAGCGCTAAAGACCTCGACGTTAAGCGCTGACCAGAATCTCTTACTCACTCAGATGGTTCTATTATTAACTCATACAAGTTTCGAGTGCAGTGCTAAAGTCTAGGCTTCTTACCCATTTAAGATACGCTGTAAAAATGTTGTGCACCGTACAGTAATATACTCTGTAATTTAACACGAGTACGTAGGCTTCTATTTAAAAATTTATTGCGTATTAACTTACAAGAGACGTCTTAGCAAGGTAGCTGCGGAAACATTTGTATTCTTTAGATATTTCAACGATAAATGAGCGTGATAAACGTACATGTATACATGTTGTGATGAACTTTGTTTAATGTGGAAGAGTTGAAAACTTTTATTCTAATTATGTTCATTAATTAAAACATTTAACATCTTCAAGTACACTCTAAAAAACTGTCTAACTTACAAAGATTTTCTTTGTAGCCTACATTTACAAATCTTTGCAAAAGCACAAATATTTTCTTTATAAAATCGTTCGTTTATAAAGTTACAAGGGTAAAGTTTTTATAATAATACTACAAAGGAATTCATTTTGTACACCGGAAGGTTCCTGCGCTGCAAAAACATTTCTGTAGCATTACAAACTTTTGTAAATGTACAAAAATTTCCCTGTTAAATAATTTGTTTAAAAAGTCACAAGGATTTTCTTTGTAAATAACATAGGAAATATTTGTAATCTACCAAAATCACAGGTTTGACGGAAATTACGTAGTTATACATAAATTACATCGTCTGGAAAGCACTTTCTGGAATAAAGTGAATTTTAATATTGATTGCATGCTTCAACACTTTTTGTTTAAAAAAGGTTATCACTGAAATATACATTGATTGTAAATACATATCAAATACCTTACAACACAGAAATCAAGATGGTCTAGGGACAAGATGCGTAGTATCTAGGTGTGGGAATGCGGGTTCGAATCTGAATGCTTCCACGAAATATTACTTTTACAAAATTATTCTATGTAAAATATAGTTATTCAAAAGTTGTTTAATAATTAGCTTAGTGTCATTACTAAACAGGTATTAAAATTATTTTTTGTACATTGTAAGTACATGTACAAGGCTATAGCTAGTAGTTTTACAAACATATACTTTGTGTTTTATTACTAGAACAACAGTTGTAGTTTTACAAGGAATTTCTTTGGCAACTGGGTTTCCAAGGATTTTCTTTGTAAAAGTACAAAACAATTTACAGTATATGAATATACTGGATGATTATACTCATTGGCGATATACTAAGAGTAGACAATCTTTGAAAGGGTAGGAAGCAAATAGTTGATATGGACATCTAGACGGAAATGCGTTCCAAGGGAGGTACATTTACTTGAAAGTGGAGCATATCTTTGAGAGTGTATGTTTCAATGATTGAAAGCACGCAGGCGAACACACCAGGTATGTGAAAACCTTAAGGGCGCCGCCTACTCGCGCGTCGCGCGTCAGAGGCTCAAAAGCCACAGAGCAGTAAGGTCGACCTTGAAACGCGCATCAAATGTCGCGTCGCCTCAACGAGTCAAGCGCTGAACTAGCGTGCAAGGTGCCCGCCGAACCGTTTTTTCTATGGGACACTAAGCGGTGACCATATAGTTTTATTAATGGAAAATCTGCAACTAAGTTCAGTGCAGGTCGCAACTTGAGTTTTACATACATCCGGTTAGTACATTTTGAAGTACGGCGTTCTGAAAAGGTCGTTTTTAGCCATGTTGGAGCGCTTGGAAACAGTGTTTTTAATGTGCGTTGCGTCACAATAATGAGGTTCCGACCTTGTCTGAAGTTTTTTTTCTTTTCGTACGTTGGCACAATGGGCGCACGTGGAATATTTTCGTAGAAGAAACCTTATTACGAACACACTACACCGCATTTGAAGCGTGGAGTAGGCGGCCGCCTTAGGGTGCCCGCACACTTGGGCGCGGCGGAGCGTGGCGCTACGGCGCGGCAGCAGGGAGAGCCCGCGCACTTGGGCGCGTGCTCCCCGCCGCTGTTCGCCCAAGTGTGCAGGGATCCATTTATTTGCATGTAACTGAATCACGGGAAAAAAGTCGCTGCGCTCCACCGCACCCAAGTGTGCGGGCACCTCTTAGGGGCACCTAAAAGGTGTGTATGCGGAGCACATCCCGGGCGGGCAGGCACTGGAACAAACATTCATGCTACCTGCGACGTCATTTCGGTTGCAGGATGACACATTTGAGCGTGTGCAACAATGTGCATCAGTCGCTGCTGCGTCGTGTACGCGCATGCTTAAGGTGCCCACACACTTGGGCGCGGCGGAGCGCAGTGACTTTTCCCCCCTGTTTCAGTTACATGCAAATAAATGGATCCCCGCACACTTGGGTGAAGAGGGCGGAGCACAGTGCGAGCTGCCGCGCGGATAGTCTTCAGGGCAAGCAGCCGGCAAAACTGCCCCGCCGCTCATCGCTGCGCGCAAGTGTGCAGGGGTAAGCGCTGCGCTGCCAGCATGCCAGCAGCGAAGCGCCGATACCAGCCCCCTTCGGCAATTCTCGTTCCCTGGATTCAGGTGTTATCGGCCGATACTGACAATGACAAACTTGCAAGCGGCAGACCTGGCTTCAGAAGTACGTAGTGCGGTCATCGTTTTGAGTCAACTTTTGCAGTATTGTTAAATATGCTTTCTGTGCCACTTAGCAATTGTTGATACAGAATAAATAGATTATGCTAAATTGGTGGCAAGGTTTCGGCAATCTGGAGCCGCGTCTATAATTTATATTTCATTAATGCCGGGTCTAGAAGTTAAGCAATCACGCAAGAAGCAAATATATGAATTCACAGATGATAGATGAGCGTTAAAAAATCACGTTGGAAATGAAAGAGTAGTTAAAATTTATTTGTTTTCTTATCATATTTCGTTTTCGCATTCTGTATTGACAGATTGTCTAACGAAAACAACCGAACAAGTTGCAATTAGTTTTAAAAAGGTTTCGATTTCGTAATTTCGTCACGAATATGTGTCTGATTTGAATGCGTCTAATTTACTGACTTTGTTGATATTGAGACGGATTACTCTGAGGTTACCGCCTATAAAAAGCAAACACAGGCTGTCCAGAAACGAACGTATATTGAGTACACCATGCGAATCCTTGGCTGAATTAGAAACATAAATGTTTGTGTCAAAAAGAAGTAGTGGTGTAGCCTAGGGGGTTCAGAAGGGAGGGTGTGGGTTAAAAGTTCATAACAAAATTGATAGTATTTTTACCAGTAGAATGTCTAATGTTTTTGTTACAAAAACTGCAGACAACACAATTTTACATCTAGAAATCGAAATATTTCCGGTTGGAGAGCCTTTGGACTCCTGTTTTAGGAAGTGGCTGGTGTAATTTCATAATATTCCCAGATAACCACGTTCCCTTCCCATACACAAAACCTGACTACGCCACTGAAAAGTTTATACGATGACAATAATTTACATGCACAATGTGGCAACATATCACGAAGTAACTCACCTCTAGCAGTACACAGATACCTTATTTTCACTGTTCTATCTTATTATGAGCGAAGGTTCAAATCCCAAGCAGCCCAAACATGATTTTACGTTTAGTCGGCGTAACATACATAAAACAATACCTGGAGGTTGACGTGCTATGTTGTGTGTGTAAAATGTTTTACAACATTTAGCCGCTAACATTTTCCTGTCTAATTTTAGCCCAGCATTCTCGCTTGTGGTGGGCATATTATACGGCGGTTTTTGGACATCCTGTGTATGTGGCTGTAAAAGTGCCAAAATTCTTCAATAATTTCTTCGGACATGCGAAAATTCTAGTAAATTTTAATTTTATTTTTCTTTACATCAGCAAACAGGTAATGAAAAACACCGGAAAAGTATCTCTTTAAAATTATGTCGTGAAGCCAACACCGTCATATTCTCATCTGACGAGCTATTCATGATTGTACGACACTGTACTGTAGCACATACTGACCAACCGTGATGCCGGATAGCGATGTTGTTGCGAGGGGCGAGTGGGAGGGGGGCTACACCGTGTTGCGCTCGTACGTACTGACTGGCCAGGAGCCAAATTTTTGAAACCGTCGGAAAAATTTTGCTAGAGGAATACATCGCAGGCTTTCGCGGCCGTTGTCTGCATTTTCTTGGCTTGTGGGTGTGAGCCGCGTCTGAGGATTGTCTTGCGACGTTTCGGCAGTCGTTGCAGCTGCCATCATCAGGTAGTCGGAGTCGGAGACCAACTGGACAGTCGTCAAATGTGTGTTAAAACCGCTCTTATCTAATCACAGAAGGAGGAGTGAACTATGCGTTATTGACGTTCAACCTGACCTAGAACTAATACGCGAAATAATCGTGCCTCTACTAATTGTTACAACTAGGCTCTTTGTTCTCAGGAAGTGGTAAGTCGGTGTTTTTTAGTCCTATCTTACTCACTTTATCGTGCACACACACAAACAAACGCGCGTGCGCGTGAGCACACACACAAACTAAAGTCTGAACATCATAATTCAAGCTATCCAAAGGTATAGAGGTTGAAACACAACAATGGCCAACTACGATTTAGTATGAGCCAAGTCGATGTTGACAGGTTGGATTAGGCATAGTTCTTGAATGACACAGATCTTGGATTGACGGTATAAATGCAAGATGTAAATTGCGCTTGGAAGCACTCATATCCTAAAAATTCGCAAATTGCCACACTCAAGGGCGTCCACGTGGCAAAAATGAATAATTTTGTATTTTATCGACATAGTGTTAGTTTTGTAGATGGTACTTTTAAGTATATTTTCCATTTGTGAAATTTTTTTAGCCGACATTGTTATCCCATAGCAGCATGTTAAAGTCAAAATTTTAAAGTTATTATAACATAAAATTAACAAAAGCCAACTTACTTGCCCGAATGAAATAATTTATACTGAAATTAATGTATGGACCATGTGCTAAAAGATTTAAAAACACAGAATAAAATTACTTGCAAATTTTTTTGAAAATAACAACGTTCCTAGTTTGTAGCAATTTTTTACAAATACAAAGCGACTTCGTTGTGTTTTTAAATATTTAGCATATGATCCATAATATCTCATTTCAGTGTAAATTATTTTATTCGAGTAATTTATTTGGTTTCTGTAACTCCTATGTTCCCGCAACTTGTAAATTTTGACTTTTGACATGCCGCGTTGAGAATACTATGACAGCTGAAAGGAGGATGTAGTTAAAAGTAACGCCTATAAAACTGACAAGATGTCGTGCTTTTACAAAATTCCGCATTTTTGCAATGGCGCTATCAACTACAGAACCTAGGCGATACGAAGACTAAGGATTTATTTAAATGTTCAGTTATATTACGTGGGGCTTCATACCTGTCGAACCTATATGTATATTCCACCACAGAATTTTTTGCTCATCTCGGTGAAGCTTACATTCTTTTAAGAAGAGCCCCGATTTTGTCGCGAAAAGATTTCTGTATAATTTTGTTTAAATGCCTTACTAGCACATGGACAGCTATTGCATGGTTATTAGCAGCGTGTCTTTGGTCAGACGCGTCTCTCATTTAACTACACCAATCATACTAATGTTGCTGTGACTTCATACTGCTGTGATTTGCCAGTATATCCCCAAGAAAAGTGAAAGTTTAAACATCCCATCGGCCATCACTGACCATGAAGCCGAACTTCAGACGTGCACACAATACACTGAAACCTAATGGTGCAAAAATCTAATCGCCACAAAATCGTGGCTCTACCTGTAAGATATTTAGCGCTTTTTTATACTCTAAAACGCTGAGCAAAAAAGTATTTTCATGGCCAGGAAAACTCTTGAAAATACGTGTCGAATAATATTTATCCACATTTCTATTCACGTAGCATTATTCTTCTCTTCTGTGCAGGACACTTTTTTTGTCCGAAAGCGATACCTTGAAAGGTGACAGAGTCCCACCGAATATAGTTTTACTAAGGTTAATTCTATTACATGTTAGAAAGAAAATGTGTTTTCTTATGGGAGAGTTTGGCACGGGGAAAATTTCTGCTGCTATTTCTCTGCTATAACAAAGAGGTCAGAAGAATACAAAACTGTAGCAAAATTAAATTTAAATAGGTTTGGAAATGATAAAAGTCATTCAAATTAATTTTGAAGTGAAAATAAACCAATGTCGTGTTTTAAATGATCAATTTAATGATGTTACTTAAAATTCAGAAATGCTCTGTGATTGGTCAGTTTGTACCCACTGCCGATATCAGCGCTGAAACGGCAGAAATTTTACCTGTGACAAAGTTTTAACAATAATCTTTATAACCTGCAATGGATTAAACCTTAGTTTTACATATAAGATTTATACCCATGTTCGAGCAAGGATTTCGGAGTAGGCAACGCCCTTAAGATTGAGGAATCGTAGCTGCCTATAATTTTTGTATTTTACGTCATAACTTTTCTTTTGGGTAAATTTATTGGACTTTAATCTAACTAGTTAATAGAATACATATTAATAGAGTTTTGAAACTTCATAAATCTTTATTTCCGTTACTTTTGTTACAGATCTAAGTACAGTATTAAGAAACATTTTTAACTGCAATTAGATCTGTAACAACATTAACGGCAGACAAAGATTTATGATGTATAAAATTCTATCAATATTTATTACATTCGGCAGTTAGGTTATGTTCCATAAATATACCTAAAATAAATTTACGACAAAAAGGGGGAAAAAAATCGAAGTGGAAACGATCTTTCCCTCTAAAGTCTGCTGTTGACCGATTTGATTTGAAAATGGCCCGGACGCACACGTAACTATTTTATTCCGATGCTGGAAAAGTTGCCGGAAGTGAGACATAAATGGCACCCGTCACTTAGCTGGTAAGCTAAGCTTGTAATCTAACTCCGATTATTGAGGACTAGCATGTTTGCTGAATAACCAATGATAGTGAAATAGGAACGATATCCCCGTGCCTCGTCAACAAGGTTACTTTCATGTGAGGTATTGACGAACGCGAATTTTTTATTAGCGAGTGCTTACATCACTAGGCCGTGGCAGGCCACGAACATTTCTAGATTTTTTTTAACTTTCTTGATGATGGGAAATAAAGCAAATCAGTGCCTGTATACATATAATTGTATTTATCTTCTCATAACAAATCCTGCATAAAAAGTTATCTCTAGAGCAAGGACGAGAAAAAAACGCTACAATGTTATATAAAATAATTTAATAAATTCGTCCAGGATTTACCTAAGTTTCTCAGTTACTCATTAAGTTTTAGACAAATTTTAAATTACAGCTGAGATTATACAATTTTTAATAACGTTAGATCACGCCACTTACTTTGGCGATGAAAATAAATTTAACGGTAATACTAATACATTTGTATACAATTGAAGTTAAAAAGTATTTCCAAGCAGATTATTGTAATTAATAGTGCAGTTACGTAAAATGTCAAATAACTTTTTAAAAAACCATATAGCTTTGGGTGGCAGGATTGGAGATAAATGAGTCATCTAGAATCAATACTAGCTATTTCCAATCCAAGTTATTTAGAGTAAATACACAAAACGTTATCGAATATTTTCTGTAAGTTATAAAGTTTGGGAGAGTGTTTAGTTGATTCAAATGTTAATAACAATCATAAAGACACCAATTTGATGCCTAAATTATTGTACATTGGTTTGTTACACCACAAAACATTTTGGACATAGCAAATTTTGAAATCGAGCTATGAGCATGGCTAGTTACATTTCTAAAATAAATGGACATGACAATTTTGGTAATGAATGTATGGTAAAAAATGGGTAAGAACTGTTAATAGAAACTAAGATGTACTGAACTAAATATACACTTCTACAAGTAATAACCAACAATAATATTTCTAAACAAGTATTGTTATAACCACTTAATAAATCTTATAACATAGCAAAAATGTCAATATCGTGAAACAAGCAATAGAAGACCACATAAATATCCTTGTAGAAATATGTCTACCTGCTAATGTTTATCATTAAATTATATAGTAACCAATTCATAACACCTTCCTGAACTTAAACTATTCAGGACATACTGGTAATACACATTCATAACAGTGTCTTGGTAGCCTCCACCACAATGTTATGGGTCAGTCTACTATGTCGCATGGTCACGGATGCATTATTTCTAACCACTAGTTTCTGTCCCTTAAGCTGACACCATTCATCAACAGTTTCTTTAACACCATATTCAATAGGAGTGTTCCTTTGTAATATGTTAACATATCATTGTCTTGCCAGTCTTTACCAAAATGTTTCTTGAGTAAATTATCTACATCAGTAATTTTTTCCTTGTTTATCCTGACATTTGGCAATAGTAAAGGAACTTTTGTCATTCCTTTGAATGTTTTGCCTTTCGTACATACGCCTTTATACATGCCAAAATCGGTTCGATAATGTTCCTCGCTTGTAACAATAGAACTTCCATTTTTTGTTTTTAAAATGAACATAGTTTTAGCTTTATTGAATTGAAAATGCCAGAACGTTATAGTTTAAATATTTTATTCCGGCTTGATTTCCAGTCAACAGTAGTGGTCTTTTCCATGCTCATGACGGTACCAAAGTCTTATTTCACAATAATCTTCTGGGCATGTGATGGTATATTTTTCGACAAAACTTTCTTGATACGTCAAAAAAATGCGATCAGGAGGCATATACAAAACGCCAACTACGGAAATATCATCTGAATTTTATCAATGTGTTTTGGAGCATCATGCGCAAGCCAGTACGATAGCATTGCAGCAACTGATGTATTTTTGTTCTGGCTTCTACAGCCGTCTGAAACCAACATTACATCTTTCTGATCCTCGCTGTACACTGTATGACACAGGTGATCATAAATTGCGGAGGCAATTTCATTCGACCATGTTCTTTCTAAACACAGAGGAAAACATTTTATTTTGGTTGACTAGCTGCTGAAAAACTTTTACACGTTGTAAAATTGAAGTAGTATAATTTGCATGAATAGAATGCTGTCTGGTCTGGAACTTTTGGAAATGCTAAATTAGTTTTACACTAATATGAATACATTAAACATTTAACTTAAATTTTCCTTATGTCACGAAAGCCTTAACTCTACGTATTTTCAAATCTGTCATAATTTTGTTTTCTGGGTGGCCACTCTCGCTTCTTCAACTATTCACGAAGCATAATTACGTTGAAGAAGTATCGGTTGCAGGAGAACCGAAACCGACATTAAAATTTTTACTCTAAAAGTATCTAAGTTACGGCTGTTTTACCATTAAAATCGCAAGAATTGAATTGTTATACTTACTCCATAATTTTGAAATGTTTACATCAGATGATAAATACATTGGAGATATAACTTTGCCTCGGCAGTAGTGAGTTTCAGTTGCCTTTAAATTTTACATGAAATGATTCATTGAAATCGTTTTCACTTTAATTTGCGGTCTCCTCCTCGGTTTTCTTTCAGGGCAGAGCCAGTGATTAAGTGCGTTTTGCAAACACGTTGTACGCCTACTTGATCTTTTGACAAGTTCAAAATACCCAAAAATGTTTTACTACAAATACGTTTGTACCGGAGCACTCACACATCTTTTAACAAAATACTTAATAAAACGAATTCTTGTCATTTGATTACTGTTGTCTTTCCTCGACGTTGGTCTTAAAGGAATCGTCGCACTGTGTACTCCACTACTTACTGTCCTGCACAATCTTTTTGGGCACAGTATAGAATGCAGCATGAAAGTGTTTGTTATCACGACTGCTTAATGAACTGTACTTATGCCTTGATATTATATCAACACGCTATCGATCTAGGTTGAAATGTGCTTTAGTACCTTTAACAAATATAAACCTATTACATGTAGTTAATTTTAAGGGTTCACATTATGTTAGTACTATAAAATATAAACTTAGTAAC
This sequence comes from Medauroidea extradentata, assembly GCA_003012365.1. Classification (NCBI taxonomy): domain Eukaryota; kingdom Metazoa; phylum Arthropoda; class Insecta; order Phasmatodea; family Phasmatidae; genus Medauroidea; species Medauroidea extradentata. The sequence continues at coordinate 1,103 of PNEQ01087520.1, read as the reverse complement.
AAGAACTAATAATCATAATGAATACCACTCTACACTTGCAGCTGAACTTATTTACAACAATAAGCCAACAATAAACATATTTTACAAAAACAAATGCTTTGTTAGTTGTAAAAATCCAAAGGTAATTTAAATCACAAGTCATACAAAAGCATTGGAGTTTATTATTCTATCCGCTGGGAATTAAATAATAATAAAATTTTTCCATAGAACACAGTAACGTTTTACTTACCTTTATTGTTTCTTTGCATTTGCCATCCAGTTTTCTTCGTTTTGAGTCCTTTTACTACATCTTCCTGGTTTAGCTTTCACTAAGAACATCCTGTGTTCGTATTTTTTTGTAAATTAATAAAATTTATAAAATGTTTTTGCGTGAAACCCACGTTAATTCCAACCCACCTTTGTAACAGTTTTAACTCCACAATGCAGTCCGTACCTAGTAAAACGCTGCTGTTTTGTTATTATAGCCTCTGGTAAAATAATGTAAGGACCAGTAATATTGTACACTAATTACTGTCGAATATTATGCCACAAATACAAAACCAAGGCCACGGCCAGTTTCGATTCTATCTGCATGTATTCGCTATTATCATGCAGTGGACACGGCGGATTTTTTTACTACACACAGTAAAAAAAATTTACTTTTACAAAAAGTTTTTTTTGGTAACCAGTTTCCAAAAAAGGTTTTTGATAACAATACACAGAATTTTTGTAAAATTTACAAAAAGTTTTTATTTTTACAAACTTCTTTGTCTATTTACAAACATTTCTGTAAATATACAAACAAATTTTGTATATTTACAGCTAAATTCTGGTTAAGTTTACAACACTGTTTTGTAAAATTATGAAATGTTTTGTAAAATTTGTCATGTCTCCTAGGTTTATTTTGTTTCAAATCTAAAAATTTGCTCATTAACGTTTATTTTACTAGTTCGCAAAGGTGTTTACGATATTTTTAACCACTTTAAAAGGTTTCCGACATCTTATTTTCATTACCTGACTTATTACGTTCTGATATTAGTTTACAAGATTTTCCTTGTAAATGTACAATTTTTTTTTTTTTTTTTTTTTTTTTTTTTTTTTTTTTTTTTTTTTTTTTTTTTTTT
>PNEQ01087519.1:0-19484 GCA_003012365.1 Medauroidea extradentata | reverse complement strand
TGCAGCAAATTTATCATACAAATATGTTAACTTATATTGTAAATTTTTTTTATATAGATTGTAACTACATACCTTTGTTTCTAAAGGTAATCCATTCATCTTGATTGGCTTCAGTCTTTCCTGCAAATTTTCGCATAAGTGTCTCGTTAGGTTACGGTTCAAGCGAAACATACCCACGAAATCATCATCATTCATATCAAACGGATTGTTTCGATCCCTTAAATATCTTCTCTCTCCCCGAATATCGTAGGCGTAATTTTCATCCTCAAAATTATCTACTTCAGCAACCACATGAAGTAAATATTGCCTCCACGCATCGCCCATTTTGCAGATTTGCACACAATAACGAGATTTTTTTTTATTTCGAGAGCCTAGACGGTATCGTTACGTCTCGATAGTTGGTTACGATTGTTGACATCGAGAGTGACGTCAAGTAAAAACTTAGAATACGGAATTGTCGAAAATGAACGAGAACAGAAAATAAACGTCAGAATTAATCGAAACGATAAACTTAGAATAAGCTCCCAGAACTCTGAAGTAGGTAACGTCCTTTATAGAGTATCGCGTAGGGTTTCAAATTTCCGCGTTAGACGCGTGGTACCAGCGGAGCGATAAGAGCCAGAGTACCACGCTCGACGAGAAACATATCGCTGCGCGCCAAACTGGCGTGGAAGTTTTCGTTGTAGTCTTTTTCCCCACGCGGCTTCAAGCGGTGACTCTAAAATGTTAATTTTTGTGCAGTATCAAGAAAAGGCCAACGCACGTAACTCGTTTTGCAGTTAACGGATTCTGGTGGTATTTTCAGAGTTACAGCATTATATATATATATATATATATATATATATATATATATATATATATATATATATATATATATATATATAAGCCACTTTGAAAGGCCCCAAAATCATGTTTCTGACAAACGTGTTGTATTTTTAAAAATTGCAGTTTCAAGTGTGTGTTATTATCGTAGATAAACGTAAATTGGAATAAGTTAAGATTATTATCATAAAAAATAATACGCGTAACACGCCATAACACTGACCTTGCGCCAGTGGGCTTATGCTCGAGTTTTCAGTCGCGTGCGAATTTGAAGCCGAGAGGTGTTTTTCAGGACATGGAGAATTTTTTTTTCTCTTGTAACCTAAAATACTGATAACACTAACAAAAATCAATCTCCATGTCTTAAAAAAGAACACTCAGCTGCCAACTCGCATGAAGCTGAAAACTGGAGCACAGACCCTCAGGTATAAACCTAACATTTATAAACCAACAACGTAATATTTTCAATCTAAGAAAAAAAACCGCAAAAGTACCCGAAAGAAATAAGTAAATTTAGCAATATATTTAAAATACAAAATATGTTCAGTGTGAGGTTTTTCTAATATCAGGTTACGTAGCATATGGCATGTTATTTCACTGTGAACGTTAATTAAGTCACCTGGTTTTCACTATTAGCATGGTAGTGTAACATGCAAATTTTGACTTCGACGCAGCGTTATGAGAAAACTATACGAGATAAGAGTGTTTCGTAAGAGGGAATTGCACTCAAAAGTATTGTATACAAAATTAAAACAGTTTCCTAAAAATATAAATTTTTGGTATGGGGTGAATCGCACTTGAATACACGTAGCAAGTACGACGTAGTGTTGTTTTACAGACGTTACTTTTGCCTACAATTTTCCACTTGTGAAACGTTTTTAGCTCTCATAGTCTTCCCATAGCGGCCGGTCAAAGTCAAGATTTGCAAATTACGGGAACATGGTATTAACAAACACCAACCAACTTACACGAATAAAATAATTTACGCTGAAATTAGATAAGTGCTATAAAAGATTTAAAATCACACAATTCAATTCCTTTGTATTTTTAAAAAATTCTAAAAACAACGATAATTTTATTCATATACGGTCATTTTTTAAAAAATACAATAAGGACTTGGTTGTGTGGTTTTAAATCTTTTAGCGTATGGCCCGTATACTATCTAATTTCAGTGTAAATTATGTTATTCGAGTACGTCAATCGGTTTTTGTTATCTGCATGTTCCTGTAACACGCAAATCTTGACTTTGACGTGCCGCTATAGGAAGACTATGAGAGCTGAAAAAATTGCACAAGATGAAAATTGTAGTCACAAGTAACGTTTATAAAACTAATACTGTATCGTGCAAATTTAAAATTATGCACTTTTGCAACGTGAACGCCCTTAAGGTAGCCGCCTAGATGGACGTTTTTTTTAAATCTTGTGGACTACCCTCAGACAACGCCACTGCAGTGAATACAATTCATTTGCGCGTATGTGCTGAAACAGTAAAATAAAAGACAGCGTGTAAAGCGTCTAGCAGCGTCGTGCCAGCTACGAGGAGTTTTCCCCCGGACCTAGAAGTTGCTCCACCAACCCCTATGCACCCCTATGCTCGTAACTTCTCCCCCCAGCAACCCCCAGACCAACCATCCTGGGCGGCCGTTACACTGGCGAGAAGGCGGGAGTGCAGACCCATAAAAGTTTATGGCCGAGGAGCGCGGTGCCGCTGGAGGGCGGCGAGCGATCGACCCTCGTTGCCACGGGAACCACCTCCCCTCTCCCTTCCTCCTCAACACTAACATTCACCATGCACCAGCGCACCTAGCGGCGACGACGCGCAACCACGCCAAGTCTCCTGCCCTCGTGGCTCACGCATGACGCCCACACACCACAAGCTTGGGGGTTCTGCGTTTTGTTTTTTGTAAGCTCCCAACGAGAACACCCCGACTGTCAGTTATTGCCAGTTTGCCCATCTGCGTGGTGTCCCATTGCAGAAGCTGGGGAATGTTTTTGTTTTGATGTTGTGCTCTGGTATATTGGTAGAGACCTGCAAAATTTGCGTTTTCGTTTAGGCGCGAGCTAGAATTCCAGCAATGACTTACTCGACACTTCTTGGAAGTACCTGAGCCAATAATGAAACTGTCGCTGAATGCAGACCCATTTCACTGTGTCAGCGAGCAGCTATAATAAACAGCTCATGTCTGCACGATTTCACAAATATTCTTGGAGGCTAGCCTACAGGTCAGTGAAACCGTGAATTTTTTCGGTCTCTATATATTGGTTGGAGGTGGCGAAGTGAGAGTGTTTTAAGACCAGGTATTCCTAGTAATGCTGTTTTAGAAAGTTGTATTTCTTAAATCCTGAAAGGGAGCCGATATCGCGACCCCGTTACGTAAAAATGTTCGAAATAGTTTGTACTACGTAGTCTAATTTTTTTTTAAATATAAACTTTTATAATTTTGGCTCATTATTGACTTCTGGTAAATTTAATTAAGCCTTCCGCGAGTTCATAAATTCACTGGTGCATCCATCAGGTGTCCACACACCGGTGTACACACGTTTAACCCATTATTGAACATATAGGTTGACGGTTTAATGGAACATTTTCTGTTACGAATGAAATTGTGGGGTTCTGCTCATGTTGTTTAACTGCGATATAAATTCAAATAGAACACTTTAGTAGCATGTGTAAATAGTAAATAAAATTTAAAACTGAAATTTACAAATTAAACAAAACAATTATTTTTTGCAGTAAGTTCATATTTTAAAATACAAACAATTCTCTATGCAGAATAATTTTTACATTTGCTTTCTTTGACATCGTGTTTTACAATTATTCAAACTATTTCAAAGTTTTTTCGCTCGGTTTTGTTCGAAAAATCACCTACAGATGTTCCGGTGCACGTTCACCGAATCCGCCGACATTTCAGGTCGCAGTAGAACCGGTGGATACATCGACTGAACGGGTTGAAGGCGAAACAACAATTTCCGAAAGTACGGTGTAGACCGGTGGATGCACCGACGAATTTTCAAAAAAAAGCGACTTCACTTTCTTGCCAGCGTCGATATGGAAGGAACTTTCATCCATGCTTAGCGCGACTGATATGGACAGACAGCATCAAGTGGGCTACAATTTCGGCAGGTGACGTCGCAGCAAATGCCGTACTATAATCCAAGCGTTTCGGCGGGTTTTTTAAATGACGTTACGTTATTCGTCGATTACAAATAACAGCATATAAATTTAACGTATTGTATTGAAATTTTAACTTACAATACCAGTTCAGTTGAAGCAGAACAAAAAAATTAGTTTTCCATGATAAATCCTCAAAAGGATAATATACGTGAGCTAATGTCCGGTAAAGAAAATAAAACGCTTATTTTGCTCATGCATTAGTGTACTGTACAAAACCAGATTTTTTAAAAGTGCCTTGAGTCATTCTTCCATTTACTGTGTTTGGTAACACAGTTCAAAAAATTCCTTCCTGTTTCTGAGAGTTTGGATGCTTACCAACGCAACCGCCCAAACTTCTTACGGTCTTTTTTTTTTCCTGGCGAAAATTACTGGATTCAATTTTTCCTTTATAACGAACCCTAACTTTCGTCCTCATAACTTTCTGAAACAAGAATTTTTATTTTTCCCCGTGTCGCCGCACATTAAATGCGTGAAATAACCGGTTCTCTGGCCGAATTCTTTGTTTGGTGTCGCGCGGCGCGACTGAAGGGGAAAGTACAAAACTGGAAGGAAAGAGAAGAAAAAAAGGCCCGCGAAAACTACCAAGGTCAAGGACAGCCCGCGGTGGCGCCAAACCCGACATAGTTCTCGTCAACCTGTCGCTTGAGTCATGATGCTTTTACAAGTTCCAGGCCTTCCAGATCTAGTTTCTAGGCGTAATGCTGGAACCACAACAGCGCGACAGACACGACGGGAAGGGTGCGATGCGACACTAAAAGTTCCCGGTATTGCGAACACTAAACCGTCTGCCGCGCGACAAGTACTAAAAAAATATCAAATATAAATAGTTCCTAGCCACTACATAGGCTTACCAACCTCAAGTACGACAGCCATAGATATTTACTGTATTTCCCGTTTATTTGAAATAAATTTTAAATATCCACTGGCATTACCAAATGTGAAAATAAAGTCACAATTACAGTTTGCTTTAAAAAAAGGTTATGATTTGCTTAGGCTAGTGAGATTTCACATGGGTGCAAAAAAACTCAAAACTTTTTCAATGAAATCATTTGATAAAAAATTCAAGATTGAGAGCAGTCATACGATGCATAATTCCATGCTAGCGTATTTTCAAAATAATGAACCATCAGTTCGCAAAAAAAAATCTTGGTTTAGACTTATTTTAGTAACAAAGTTGGTGATAAATATGGTGCTAAAATCTGGAAAACTATGAGGTATCTTACTACCAAAAAAAATTCAAACAATGATGTATTTATGACAAAATAATGTCGGGACTACTCGCCATGAAAATTACGTAGGTTTAAAATAAATATTTTCAAAATCATTGTACAACTACCGGATGTTGTCTTAAGAGTGTTCACGTGGCAAAAATTCATAATTTTAAGTTTGCATGACATAGTGTTCGCTTTATAGACGTTACTTGTGACTACATTTTCCACTAGCAAAATTTTTTTAGCTCTTATAGTTTTCACAGAGCATGTTAAAGTCAGAATTTGCAAGTTACGGGAACATAGCAATAACAAAAACCAAGTTATTTACTAGAATGAAATAATTTACACTGAAATTAGATATTATAAACCACATGCTTAATTTAAAAATATACAGCAAAGTTATTTTGTCTTTTTTTTTAATTGCCACAAATATAGTAAACTGTCACGATTTTCAGATTTTTTTTAAGTACAAAGGAATTGCATTAGGTGTTTTTTAAATCCGCCTACCACGCGCTTAAAATGCGTTGCAGTGTGTTCGTAGTAAATAAAGATTTTTTTTAAACGAAATTATTTCACATGTGCCTATTTTGTCTCAATGCACGAAAAGAAAATACACTTCAAACGATGTCGGAAAGATACTTCCAAAGCATCGCATCAGAATAATGAATTCGAAGCTCCTCAAAATGTTATATCTGTTATATATATATATATATATATATATATATATATATATATATATAAACTACTCACGGGATTCGTGTGAAATTACTCTAGAAACATCCAATGGTCTTTGCTTAAAACTTTTCACCATTAAAACTACGAGGTCGTCGCTGAAAGTGTCAGTCAGGCGAGAGATCTACGATACCACTGCACGCCGTTTTAGTGTCTAGCAGTAGAGGCGATACTACACCAGATGAGCCAGTCCACATCGCCCTTGGCACCGTGCACCATTCACACAAACTCACGGCCAGTAGGCGAGTGCCTTAACAGCGTGTGTTAGATAAATAAACGTTGAAAACATCAATTTATTTCTACGCTTTTTTTTCGAAGCCAATAAGTAGGGCTAGGAATATTTCTAGAGTTCAACGACCAACATGCTATAATCCATTATCCTGTGTATACCGAAGCCCTACCATCTGTCCATATAGCTGCTACTCATTCAGACAGCGGACAATGAACAAATAGACGGGGCTTGAGTATGCATAGGACATTGGATTCTAGCATTCAGGCCATTGAACTCGTGAACCCTACCAATAAGGATAAAATACAATGACAATCCTAAATAATGGTATTTGCCAACTTTATGAGTAAATATTTATCCAGAATTACTAATTTGTTACGCGTGACCTCTTGCGCCGCAGTTAAATGCACGAAGTTCCGGCGCGGCGTCAGAGATTGTGCCTCAGAAGTTCATAACACTGGAAACAATTTTGTTTAAAACGTTGGCTAAAACTATTGTCTAGGATTGCAATTGTTCAATTTTCGCAAATTGGCTTCAAGAATCCTACATTTGTAGATTAATGCTTTTAGCGTTGAATTATGCACCACACCCTCTTAAAACACGTTGGGAAGTAGTTTAAGCGTCATGGTGGAATCACACTTGCGCGACAGACGCGACGCAAATTGCGCGATACGAATAAAGTAACTTTTCAGCCAATCACTGTCGAGGAAAATTTACTGACGTCACAGAAAGCTCGGCGCAGATTGTCTTACATATTTTGTTATTCGCGTCGCGTTTGCCGCGACATTGTGATTCCTTACTGCTCGGCAAACCTAAGTGTGTCCACGGAAAATATGTGAACTGCAGCCGTCCCCTTCTCTGACATAACTCGCCCTCCTACTCTCCTTCGACCCGCTACACTCTCCCAGCCAATGGCGAGCAAGTAGCATGGCCGTCGAGACAAGCAGTGCGTACAGTCTCATCAGCCGGAAAATGACAACCAGTGTGTAGTTGTGTCGTACCTATCATTTCACGGGATGCACAGGCCTATTAGACCTACTACAGATGGTCGCTTACAATGTACAACAGGGAGGACTCCAAGACATTCCCCTTCGCTGCTTTCACACACTAGCGTTCTTAACTCCCCTAGCCGGGGCTACACTTAGTTTTGTCGAGCAGTACATCTACCTCTGGCCGCAGTCACACTAGACGCAGAACAACTTCACCATGTTTATGGAGCGGTTACACGAGATACGAACAAGTTCAGATCGCAGTCTCTTCTACAAAGTAAACTAGTTCTATACATTTACCTTAAACACGTTCGACTCGCATTTGGGAGGACCCGGGTTCGATCCCCTGCTCCAGCCATGCTAATTTTGATTTTACGTGGTTTCCTGAAATCACTCCAGGCGAATGCTGGGATGGTTCCTTAACATAGGCCATGATTAGAGACATGCAAAATTCGCGTTATTTTATGACAGCTAACTAGACTCGTTCGACGTCTCTCGATGGCCGATACCGTGATTTGCCGCGGCGAATGCTTACACGGTAGAGAGGCCAATCTCTGTAAAGACAACACAGAAAAGTTCGTGGCCAATTGAATAGCAAACTATGCCCTGTTATGTATACGAAAACGAAGTTTAGTCTGCTATCAAATGATAACGTGAATTTTACATGTCTCTAGTCATGGTCGACTTCTCTGCCAGCGCCTATCATTAAGCCCACTTACTTATTTGCCTCATATTGGCTGCTCCGCGTAACAAGCTGTGTAACAAGTATGGCAGTTTTTTTTTTTTTTTTTTCGTGCGTCATTTTGCACTAGTTAAATTTTAATAATTTTTTGACTTGAAGTGTTTATTTACGCGCACAGCAGCATTGCAGTCAGATGCAATATAATTAAAAAGGAACTAATGTGTGTAGACGTGATGACATTGAAATATGGCACATTTCAAGTTCCAAGTTTGTTGTGTTTAGGATATAATTGATTTTGTTTATTTTAGGCATGCAACACCGCACACAAGTTTAGCTTCAAACACGATACAACAAGCCCGTCGAATATGTTCAACTAAACGAGTGGCCTCTGTTGCTCATTTTGAAGGCGTACAGCGTGCCTCTCGACGCAGAGCTATTAGCTGAGCTAGGACGGCGCGCCGGGTCCCGGACGAGACTGCTGCTAATCAGGGCGGCCTACCCGTCCAGGCGCCCAGGGGGGAAGAGCTCTTCGCGTGCCTACTGCGACCTTGGGACTGCTGATCCCGAGGTCAGCCTTCCAGCAGCACCACGGGCCCGACCCACCGGGAGAGTGATCCGATTCCCGTGTGACCCGACCACAGATCCGGTTACACCCCTCGCCTTGCTCCCCCTACCACACCACTAGGCTATATATAGAACCTACGTCGATACAGAGGGGGAGGAATAACCACCGTGTAATTGAGCGAGCTTTTATTTTAATACTTTCCATACGCCCACACAGTAAAAGTTGTTTGCCCTAAAGCCGTTTACCCTGAACTATACGGCAAATGCCTTACGGAGAAATATGTTTAGGGCAAACTCCTTTAAGATAAACGACGAAAAATATTTCTTACTGCAAGCGCGTCTTTAGGACAAACGACTTTAGGACAAATGCCTGGAGGAGAAAAACTTCTTAGGCTAAACGCCTTTAGGGTGAACGACTTTAGGACAAATACCTGACCGTGAAAAATTTCTTAAAGCAAATGCCTTTAAGACAGGACAGACGACTTTAGGGCAAATGCTTTTAGGTCAAACGTCAGCAAAAGAAAAGTATTTTAGGGCAAATGCCAGTAGTATAAAAGCTTTATTGGGTGTGTTAAATGGAGAAATATTTTTTAGGGCTAACGACGCGCTCCCCGCCTACACAGGTTGGTTGGAGTGAAGCTCGAGGTATTGTAGTGTATGTAGTACGTACTCTCAAGAACTAAATACACGTCGTGTGAGGAGGATATCCGAGGACCAAGGTATCGCATACAGGTGTGCAAACTTACAACTGGGCTACCGTACTCGTGTCATGAAAATGAGGCCCTACAGCATTGCAGGAATGAGAAGGGCGGGGTAAACGGAAGATCCCCGAGAAAACATCCCGGCCATCGAAAACGGCCTTACGAAATTGAAATGACCCCGCGGGGAAGCGAAACCGGATCAACGTTATGGTAGGCGAGCAATCCGACCACTATACTGGTGGCAACGCGTGACAGCATTCAAAAACTGGAAAGCATATCTGCTGCTTGTGAGATGAAGTTGACAGGGAAGATGGTGAACAGCCATCTTTAATTTACAGTATTTTTTCCGTTACAAGCATTCCTGAAGGCGTATAAACATTTTTGACATTTCATGCTCTAAATATTAGTCTGCTACACCCTTTTACATTGTTAGATAATAAATTACTTCCATATTATCTACATTTGTTAGAATATAAGAAATATCACAACCTTCCTCATCATCCAACAAATGTCAGCTAATATGGAAGTAATTTATAATGTAACAATGGAAATAAAATTATAGAAGACTCATTTAGAGCATTAAGTGTCAAACGTTGATACGCCTTCAGGTATGCTTGTAGCAGGGAAAATATTGTAAATTTAAGATAACCGTGCACCATCTCCCTTCAGTTAAACCAGTTAGACCATCAATCATAAAATAATCCAACCTACGAAAGAAAAGCGTCAGAAATGATATTTAAGTCTATAGCAAACAGTCTACTTTTCCCGCGATAAATCACCATCTCTTCATATAGTGAACACCATTAACCAATAACAGTCGCTTAGCTCGGTGAAAATCTGTTTCGCGTATTCTGCATACAGTACCAAGCTTTCACGAACTGATTATACATGCAAATGTCTATACTATGCTTTGGCATTTTTGAGAACACAAATTTTGTAGCAATCGCCACACGTACTTTAAACCTAGAGTTCTGAATTGCCAAGCCTTACTATTTATAAATCTAGAATACTGAGAAATTAATAATATTGGATTCCATATTTTTTAATGATAATCTAAATAAGCACATTAATTTATTTGTATGCATATTATGAGAATAGCCAGTGCCGATAAACTAAAAGATAAGTTCTACTTCAGCTTTACGTCTGAATACAGACTTCGTTAAAGACGAGATTAAACTCATGGATACTATACACAATTTGTACGCATGTTCTACAGCAAATAGAAGATTCGGTGGCAGACCATGCGCATAGCAGAGGTTTTAGTGGTTAAAGGAGTAACTCCTCCCATCAGCTAGAAAGTTAGGTATAACACACTGTAGCATACCATATTTGGAGACGCTGATTTACCGAGGTAAACACCAACTGTTTTCAAGGATTTAATATACCTAGAGATGATGGTTAGAGCCAAGATTTTATGGCGAAAAGATTTTTGCAACATTTGGTTTCGATGCGTCATGAGCACACCTGCAGTTCTGCTACATCGTCTGTGGTTGGATGATTTTACTCTCACTGGCCTTGGCAAATTATAGACGTACAGACTCACAATAATCTTATTATGATTGGTGCAGTCAAATGAGAAACGTGTCTGAACATAGGCACGCTGCCAATAACCTTGAAACAGAACTGCCGATGTGCACGTGAGTCACTGAAACAAAGTGGGGCAAAAATCTTTTCGCGACAAAATCGTGGCCCTAATGATGGTATATCGCGAAAATTGTTTGTGCCAACATACCCTTGAAAACACTGTACTTCCTTGTGACATGTATGATTGGGTTATGTACGTCTGACACAACGTAGCTGTCTGCAGACAAGTAATATGCATCAAATATTACAATAGTGAGATTCTTATTGGCTCAGTCAAACAGGGCAACAGCTCTACGTACAAATGAAAACCAGTAAGTTTTGCATTAGATGGAAGTGCGTTGAAACCCAGCAAACAGTCAAGTTTTCCCGCAGTAAACCGCCATTAGAGGTACGTCAATTTAGCAGATATATTCTAGGTAAGGTTTAATGCCAAGTACGTACACTTCTCCGTTACGTCTGTGATTAGCGGATTACTGTCATGGCACGTCTTTGACTACTGTAAGCCAGTAGCAAATAAGGAAATAATTATCGCGCTACCTGCTTGTGCGACTAGAAGCCAATGAATGATCGAGTTTGGCCAGTGATTGTATGGAAATGAAAAATCTAAGCTGCTGCCAGATGAATACGCCAAACTTACGTACCTCTAGCCAACATCTCTAAATATAACACGTCCTTATCTGACGGACTTCTGTCATTATTGGCGTGTTACCGTCTGATTGGGTCAATGATCTGTTATTGTATTAAACACCTACATAACCATCCTACAATTATACAAGATGCAAGCAGCTATAGGTCGTTCGAAATAAAGTGAGCACTAAAGATTTAGCCTTTGAATAAAATCACTAGCCGTTACTGCATATAAGTCAACATTAATATAATTACATTTCTCCTTGTGTGGTTGGCAGCGAATTGTCGAATACAGTTCCGGGTATTTCCCTATTTAAATAAAATAATACTGAAATAAAATCAATTTAAATCGACATATTTGGGTTGAATATAATTATTAAACTTTTTTTGTCAAGCTAAATAGATTCAAGCCGACTTCACCGTTTATCTTACACGCTCAAACATCAAGTGACGTGTCCAGAGAGGTTAGACATTTCCCGCCGTTAACCGTTACGGGCGGAAGGATACCGATTGGCTGGAAACAGAAATTTAGCAGGGCTTTTTTAAGTGCTCACTTGATCCCGAACCACCTATACTCTGTTTTGCAAAATACGGTGACATGAAAGATTCTTGCGATTTTACACTGTCTCTATGCGTGATATATTTTAATAGAGTTTTTGATTTCAGTCTTTTAACGAATACATATGACAGTTGTCTAAAGTAAATGAAAACACATAATTTGACAGTGTTTATTCTATCGTCATGCTATATTTACTGTGAAATAGGAAATGACGCAAGAGTTGTTTCCTACCAGAAATCGCCTCCCATTTTCACATCCTGTGCACGAACCTGACTCACCACTCATCGCGTGAGAAACGCCAATAACAGGGAAGCTACTAACCACAGGTTTACAAGCCCTGTACCAGATGCCCTCGTGTTTGCGATATGAACTACACGGGAGTCGTCTGTTCGCTCACACCACGAATCCTCCATCTGTTAGAACCCCATGGACACGCCCCTTGGACGTTTTGGGCGTTCTACGCAGTTCTCATGATTCGAAATACACGCCATTATAATTCACATTCGCCAACGTAAACGACTTCTGAATGTGTGGCAACTTCTTATTGCTCAAGATCCAAACACCTCAACAATCTCAGCATGATATGAGTTAAGGTGGCTGTCTGGATGGACTTTCTTGCGCGTTCCAGGTATATAGAAGTGCGGAAGCGGTAAGAGAGACTCACTATGCACATCGCGCCTCACCATAGGCCCTAGGCGCAAGTCAATGAACTGGCGTGCAGTCTTCTCTCCGACAAAGCGTGGCGTATCAGTGGTAAAACACCCGCCTCGCATTCGGGAGGACTCGGATTCGATTCCCGGTTCCGACCGTCATTATTTCGGGTTTCCAGGAATTTCCGAAATCACTTCAGAGGAATGCTGGGATGGCTCCTTCAACAGGCCCTGGCCAACTCCTCCAACCCTCCCCCGTGTTGCTCTATCAAGGCCTTGTGCTGTTCGACGGCACGTAAAATTTCCAAATAAATAAATAAAACTCGCCTTTATGAGACAGGCATTAGTGACCCTACCATTTTATGGTACAGTATTGAAAATAAAGTTGTATTGTATACGCCTTCACCTCTTAAGAGATTCTGCAAACACCCATATTTCGGCAGCTAGAAAATATGCTTTAATGGGTGTATGTGAATCTGAAATGGGTCTTAAGAAGAAACGATGAGCGTGAAGTGACTTGAAGGGTGCCAGGTTTCGAACCCATAATCTCTCGTGCAGTATACCGGAGATTAACCGATGACGCTTCGGAAGCCGGCCCGATTAATGTGTTTCCAGGCCAAACCCGCAATTAACATCACACTTAACGATATGAATATCTTATTCACGCTGCCAACATGGCAGTTCGGAAAAAAATTTTCTTTTCTCGGCGAACAACGAATTTTCGTTGTCAAAACCACAAAAACAGTAGTACGTCAGGCATATAAATAATAGAACATTTATGTTAACACAAAACTTATAATTTTAATATAAAAACAGTTACCAAAATATTTGACGGTTTCACTTCAAGCTGCTAGGTTATCTTTCGCTCTCTCGTCTTCTTTATTGGCATATAGTTGTTCAGTTGATCTATTAGTCTATACAGGACGTTTGTGAACGTTTGTAACAAAAACAAATTCCGCGAGAAGATTCCTTGTAAAAAAAATGAGGTAAAATTGTATCAATGCAAGTTTTTGGTTCGCACAAACTTAAAGGAGGAATTCGTGATTGAAAATTGACACTGAAAATCAACATATAATACAGTAACCAAAAGTACGGAGAAATAAATAATAAAATTCCGAGTACAGTTTAATAATAACAAGTTCTTAATTTGTGAGGAAAAAATGGTACTGAATAGCTTTAGACTTCGTTAAATGATAAGGGTTGCACGAACCTCCTGCGTATCGCGTGTTGCCTACCTGTAAGGTTACTTATTTTCTACATCAATTTTCTCGTACCGTCTGTAGTGGTCTCGTCGACAAGACGTAAAGCCCACTTACCTTACAGTTTCCTCTAAAACTGTTCAATTGACGGTATTGCTATAAGGCAACATTTTTGTTCAATGCGGTCTCCTGCTACAAACTGTGTCATTTAACAACAAAAAAATGCAACGGTAAAAAATTATACGCCAAAAATTTGTTGACTAACCACCATTATGTACTAAAGGTGAAAGGTCTTCAAAACTAATTTTTCACAGATTTTTAGAACTTGTTATTACTAAACCGTACCTGGAAATTCATTTTTATTCCTCCTTACTTTTTGATATTTTAAGAAATGTTTTTTCAATGTCAGTTTTCGATCGCGAATTTCTCCTTTAAGATTTGTGCCATCTACAAACTTTCATTACGTAATTTTACCTCATTTTTACAAGGAATCGCCTCGCAAAATTTGTAACATACTTTTGGGAACATCCGGTGTTGCTAACAGCATTTAGTACTTCAGCTAAACACTGGCCAAGGGTAGCACTAAGTTGCGAGAGAGACAGGTCATGGCTGTGTATACGGGGTACGAGGGGCGTGGGTGGCGGAGAGTAGGTAAACACGTGCCTGCTTGGCTTCCCTCCAGATAGCGGCCGGCCCTCCCCCACTCGACACGCCGCCCCTCAGATAGCGGCCGGCCCTCCCCCGCTCGACACGCCGCCCTCGGGCAAACAACTGGATGTGCTCAAGGTGGCTTGGCTTGCGCTCTGCCGTCTGCTTCTCCTGGCTGTTTGTTTGAACGCTACGCTTCAGCCGCGGCTTACCTGCCTACTGTTTGCTTCTGGGGCGTATGTACCTTCATCGGCGTCATCAGGTTTATGTTCGGGGGTGGATTCAGAAGGTAAGGGGGGTGGCGTACGAACCATGGTCCCTTTCAAGACTACTCCAAAAAATTAAACGAAATATATGACAAGTAAAATATTTAAAAATATTACCTCACACTTTTCCTAAAACTATATAAAAGACAACACCGCATTAACGGCATGGTCTTCAGCAATTTCCATCCATCGCCATATTTACATTACCTATGACCAAATTTTGCTCTTATGAAATATTTTTTCTCTTAGTTTTAGCGTGATGGTTCATAAATGTAAAAATTCGCATGTTACGGGTACCACACTAAAACGAACTGACAAACCAAACCGGAGAAATTCACATCGAATGACGACGTTGCAATCTACAAGTTCTCCTATATAACATCAAAAATAAAAACAAAATTGTATTTAAATAATACTACTGAAACTTCAAATAAAAATTTAAAAAATTCAATATTTTTTAAAGACAAAATATTTTATTTGGTGGTTTTATATATGAGACCTTGTAACATACAACATCGTTATTCACTATGAAATTTTGCCGTTTGGTATGTCAGTTGATTTTAATGTCTTACTTAAAACCGTAACATGCAAATTGTGACATTTTTGAGTCATTACGCAAAAACTATGAGGGATAAAACATTTTTATAATAGCAAAATTTGTCACAATTTAAATCTAAAATAAGAAAAAAACTGGTACAAATATAACTATAAAAATAAAAATATGACGATCAAAATTGCTGTAGACCATGCCCTTATCAACACAACCATAGTTACGCGATTTTGTGTTGTAAAAATATATAGAAGCGCTGGACCCGCTACTGTTTGAGTTAGAGGGAAGGTTGGAGAGGGGGCTAATAAGCACAACCTCTGAGGAAGAACGTATGTGCCTCCACAACTTCAAATTAACTACACATACTTTCATAACAGCTATTCGGGTATATATACTAATATACTGAAACACTATTGGAACATACGTAATTGCCAGCGAATGTTGCCGAATGGAAGAAAACCCCACAGTAAAACATACAGGAAAAAGGAAAAGCATGTACTACGGTATGTTTGTTGTCAACAGCATTCGCTCGCAATGCAGTACGTCCAAATAATGTTTCAGTTCATAATATAATGATAACCCACTGCAGAAATTGATTGTTCAAAGATCATATTTATTGTTAACATTATGTAATGTCCGTCAGACTAGAAAACAAAGTTTACTGAACATGCTGTGAAATATACACCTCAGGTGTAGTATAGAACAAAAAATGTCGACTGGCGTTGCATCAAACATATACAAAACTAAGCTGCCAATTTTACTGAAGTTATGTTAAACAGAGTATACCTACAAACGAGCGAGCAGGCCCAATGGTAATATTTAGGGGCCGCATTCGGAAGGGCCCAGGTTCGATTACCGGCTCCGTCCATCCTGAATTCGGTTTTTCATGGTTTCCCGAAATGGCTCGAGGCAGTTCCTGCCCAAACCGCCGCGTGACATGCAGATCTTCGGCCTTTATTTATATGATTGTTCGAAAACGGCTCAACGCGTTTGAGAGATATCTGTTTAGGAATATCAACGTATGTTATACGTGTGTATACACATTTCAGGTTCACTACTACTTATTAAAGCATATTTTCTAGCGGCCGAAAACTACTAAAATGGATGTTTTTGTGGTCCGTTTTAGGTATAAAGGTATAACAATTTTAGCGCAGAATCTTTTAAAGGGTATAGGTGTGTGAGGGGTTCTAAAATTTCCAGAAAAATTGGTGAACGGAAAAAAACAGGAAAAAACAGATTTTTTTTTTTAATTTTCTGGAAAAATTGTGAAATTATACTAAACCTGTGGTGGCTAAATAATATATAGTAACTCGTATAAGGTATTTAAAATACGGAAAAAAGCAGAGACCCAGCCTATCAGATTCATTCTGAACGTTTACTTAATAGCAAGGCGTATAATTGTGGAAAGAAGGCAGTTTTATGATAAGTGTCACTACAGAAGCATCTCATTATTGTAATTTAAGTAACTTGTTTACTAGTAATCAGGAACACACACACACCATCATAAATCGTAACTGAACACCTGGGCAAACAACAATCAGTGTCAAATTTAACATATCGATTATGGGTCTGAAATAAATCGGCAAATCATAAAGTTGATACACGTAAAATAACAGCAAAGTACACCACTTATCCAGTTGGTACAAGCAGCAGGATAATTAATTATTATCTTAGTGTGTTACTTGTGAATTTGAACTACAAAGGGTTTTTCGTTGTAACCAAAACCATTCTCCTGGCAGAGATTGTAAGTTGTGTATGAGTATGTGTTTGACAACTATTTCTGGTTAATTCATGTACGTATTGTTTATTTTACTGTACCAACTTTATTGTTGTTCGTTTTGAAACTTTGTGTTACATTTACTGATTATTTCATTTGCGTGGTATTGGTAGAGTACTGTGTGTAACGGCAGATAGGCGTGAATGTAAATAAATTTAACGTCCAGATTTGTAATTCAAAAATTGCAAAAAAATTTTTAATTAATTTTTTTTTTCATTTTTCCTTAATTATTAACCTTGATGAAAAAAAAAACAATCAAAATTTTCCCATTTTCCCACCAAAGGAAAATAAAACAATTTTTACCTGTTTTCCCCAAATTTTTTCAGTTTTTTTTTTCGGAACTTTAGAACCCTAGGTGTGTGCAATACACCTTTAACTTTAATATAGCTTCATAAAATGATAGGGTCACCACTGAATGTCTCATAGAGGCGAGTTGTCGACGAGAAGACTGTACGATAGTTCAGTGACTTGTGCTTAGAGGCTAGAGTGAGGCGTGGTGCGCGGGCTATGTCGTCCTTACCCCTTCCACACTTCTTGGATTCTAACGCGCAAAATGCGTCCACCCAGGCAGCCACCTTAGCAAGGCCATAGCTGATTCCTCTCTCAACTCATTGAACTTGTCGACGAGACGTAAAACAGACTTAGGCTATACCTTTTACCTATGAAACTAGCTATTTGATGAATTTATTTCATTTAGACATAAATATTTATATTTGTGATGTATACTGTTTCATTTACTGTAATCTTATTTTTCTAAGTAAGGTCTTGTAGATTAACACAGCTTTCTTTGAGATAAAAAAAATTAAGGAATTATGTCCGTTATTTCTACATCTCGTAAATTACGTCATGCTATACTTATGGAAAGAAAAGTGGGGTCAACATTCATGCATAGTATTGATGTCTAAGTATGGGCTAGTTATTAAAAAAAGACTACCGTAATATTTACCGTCTTAAAAATACAGATACCATAGATTTTCAATATTGATTACGGTGCTGTAAATATTAACTTTATGTTGCGGCACGTTAATATTCGTCTTCCAATGTCAATTCAATAAGACGACGACAACGAATACACATTTGAATAATATAGTATGTTTTAATGAACTACTAACTTAGACCGTCAAAATAAATTAGGCCACGAAAAAAACAATATAACATTAATAACACATTTACTTTCGGAAGGTACTCCGCCCCTTCTCCAACCCTCGCAGCTATCCAAACGTCTATTTTTTTTAGCTGCACCCCAGTGTATGTTCATCACAAAGGGACTGGCGGTTTTGGGCTGTCGTTATGCGTTGTTTTATGCGATTGCACGATAATGTTATTGATTGCCACCGCTTGTTTCTTAGTTGATGATTTTCTGATAAGCAACTTGATGCTGGCTGGTCATGGCTGTAACTGAGCAATCGGAGATTAAACGTAAGTAAGAATGAAAATGAAGGCCCTAATGCAAAAGTTTCCCATCAATAAAAGAGTACAGTATTCATTGAGATTTGCAGTTTGTACTTTCGTGAACCTTCGAAAGGTCTACTTAATGTTATAAACTATACTGTTGCATATGTTGTCGTCGATGGAAGTCTGCTTACATACGTGTTATCTTCGCTGTGTTGTCTGCGTTTATTACGTCCATTCCATTCTCTGCCCTCGTCCAGTTTTGTGGTCATTTGTTACACATATGATTTTACTTTACTTTATTTGCTCTATTTTCAGTTTTGTGTCATATTTCTGTATACACTGATTATACTCGTTGCTGGAACTGTGTGCTATGTTCTGTTTTGTTTGTTGACAACAGCTAATAATAGTTTTATTTTAGTTTTATTCATTCGCACGCATTGGCGCGCGACCAAAAAAATGGATCAGTTGGTAAGATATCCCTATTGCAAGAATCTTTCGAAGATCACACTAAACACACTGCTTAGCGTAAGGTATAGTCTAGTCCACGAACAAGTGCCTTTTGTAACACAAGTTGGCAAATTATTTTGTGGTCTTTTGTGAATCACGAATTAATTTGTAGATATGTCTCTGCCGTTAACATCGTTTCACCTTTCTGCATTCACTAAGGCCATGGTGGGTAATATTTCACATTGGTGCAAAAAATTGAAAATTTTTTTAACGGAATTGCTTTGGGAAAAAAAAAGATTAAACACTGAGAGCAGTCATGCAATGTACAATTCTATGTAAGCATGTTGTAAAATATTACTCGATTTGTTCACAAAATATTATTTTGCTTGATTTTGGCTTATTTTCGTAACAAAATTGGTAATGCTTTGGATAAAATAATCTAAAAGTTACGATTTTTATAAACCATTTAGGAATTCTTCAATACAAAAATTATGTTTTTTCTATAATACTGTAAAACTACGGGGCTTGGCTTTAAGTAAGCTAATTCATAATTTAAAATGCTGCACTCTTTCGTAGAACATTCGATGGTAACACACACAAAAATCCTCTCGGTATTTCCACCCCACCCTGGCGGGGGGGGGGGGAGTGTTGTCACTGTCGATGAAAGAAGACCGGAG
>PNEQ01087518.1:0-19482 GCA_003012365.1 Medauroidea extradentata | reverse complement strand
TTGTAACTGCCATTCGTAACAGTGCCCTCATACAGCTAATAGTCTAACTACTAGGCACTGCCATTTTCGGAAGTACAGTTTTTTGGAACAGTTACATTCTATCGAGAGAAATCAAAACATAGCATGACGTGAATTCAACATGATCTAATAAGTCGGTCAAGATTACATATGATTCGGACAATCAGATGTTAGGCACTCCACCGTTAGGCACTCCGCCGTTAGGCACTGCGCCGTTAGGCACTGCGCCGTTAGGCACTGCGCCGTTAGGCACTCCGCCGTTAGGCACTCCGCCGTTAGGCATTCCGCCGTTAGGCACTGCGCCGTTAGGCATTACGCTGGTAGTATTTCATTTTAGGCACTGTGCCGTTAGGCGTTACGACGTGTACTCCGGCAGTCAACAGCCAATGAACACGTTTGTTTATAATTTGCTTTGTTTATTATAAAACTCAGGTAAGAGTGAACGGAGAGCAATATTTATTTGTATAGCAGGTAAGACACCCAAAAAGACACAATATAAGTAGGCTACGAGGGAGGGAGCAAAATACGGTGTCAAATATTTCCAGTATTATTCGCATGACGTTATGTACTATTAACGCAAATAAGCTTTCAAAGTAACTAACTGTTCCGAACGAACCATTTATGCGTAGGAAAAAAGAAATATCAATCGGGTTGAATATGTGTTAGAGTAACTAATATAGTATAATGTATGTAATAAATGTGCTAGAGTTATGATGGCGGTAGATTTTTCCCTAGGCCCAAATCTTCTCGGGGAAACTCTACAGCGTCCATCTTCAGCTACCAGGAAACAAAATCAAAAGGGTGCAAATTCGATAAATTCGTACAGCAATGAAAAAATGTTGACGTGCGTCCAGAGAGGTGTCAATGGCCTGGGTGCTTGGGGAATGCAGTTCCCAGAACATGCATACTCATGAAGCCATGAACCCAATAAAATAAATAAATAATTGAGTGAGATACAAGACGTACTAAAAAAAATTGATTTAAAGATAATTAAAATTGCAGAATTTAAACAGGTTTGTCCAGGTGGGGTTAAAATATTACATAATTAAATGGTTAATCATTAAAAGTTCAAATAGTAATAAAAATATTAGAATACAAACATACAATCTTACAATGAAAAATTTGCATCTGCAAAATTAACCGTAGTTCCATTACATTTGAGTGATTAGCACTTTAGACTTTTATTTAACATATTTTTATTATTTATATTGGCATTCTGTATTATAGGCATTAAAAACAAATTTATAAATCCTTTAAATCATACCTTTAAATTTTTGCTAAATAGTTTCTTTAAATGTGTGTTAACTATTAATTTATAATGAAGAAGGAAACAAAACCCTCATAAAATATTTTTGTTTGTGATGTTCTCTCATTCTCGCCATTGAAAACCTCTTATGGAACAGGATTACTGTTTATATAACATCACATGCTATGCATTTTGGGCAAGAGTTCAACATTCAAGAGGATCTAGAGGTACGGTAGAATGCCATTTGACCGACACGAAAAGTTGTCGGAAACTAAAACATGCTGAAACTAATACTGATTGAAAAATACATTGAGAATTAAATTCAAGCAAATAGTACTAAATTGTCAACAACACATATTCCTTAATGTTTCATTTTGGGGTCAGTGCAAATACTTGTAATTACTTATTTTCAAAGTATTAATTATTTGCCATATTTGTATAGCTTCTACGAAAAATTAACTTTGTTTTAAGTTTGATTGTGGTGTAATACATAAAAATAAAAGTGTGATGATACAGGAGTTCCATCTGCATGTGTAATTTGTCAAAGCTCAAAATCTTCCCCATGAATGTTGTAACTGGAAAATAACTATTTTTTAAAGTTTAAGTTAGCACCCCGATTAACTCTTCAATTAGCCACTTTGTATATTTTTTTTTGCATCAATTCCGTTGATGTGAAATCAATGTGGCGGACATGCTTTGGTGTTTCATCAAACTGGTGCGACAAACGGTGTTAGCATCACAGATGAAAAATCTGATTACCAAAAATTAATATTACAGCAACACTGCGAGAATACTTAGCGCATACATTTGATATGGTTTTCTCCAGTGAAGACATCTATAGTTTATTCGCCGTGCCTATCTAACCCCAAGCCCAGTACTCTAGCTATAGAGCGTCTCATGCTTAGATTGCAGTTCAGGGTATAATGGACATTCTGTCTATCTTTCCAATGCACGATAACTACCGTTAGCACTTTCATTGTTTCGGCACGTGCTGTTGCAAAAAATCCAACAATTTTTACGTTGTAACTATTGTGATTTGTAAATAATGTGTGTGAACTTGAACTGTGTTTTAACATTTGAACCTCGATAGGCGGCATGTGTATTTGAATGAAGTGCCATCCATGCAGCGCTTCTTGTGGACTTGGTGACAGTTAGCGATCGTCAGTTGTCAACATGGCGTCGGGGTATCCGCACCTTTGGCTGCCGGTGTGTTGAATGTTTTCGAAACATAGTATTTTGGTTAGTTTCGTGCCGAAACATTTGGTTCTCCGGGTCGAGATAATTTTATGAACCGCGTCTTCGTATTGCCTTGTTACAGCAATGTGAGAGACTATCTTCAGCCTGCTCATTTTCGTGTATCACTCGCGGCCTTCGTTCGTCCGCTACGCTAATAGTGAACCATTATTACAAGTACTTGACAGTTTACAAATTGATGCTTGTGCAGTGTGTCGTGGACACGTTTTTTGACAGCATTTGATAACGACTGAAATTAGTTTATTGTACGTAAGTTTTTTCACCTCAAGGATTCTTACGTGCTTCGAATCGCTATCGATGTACTGTCTATTGTCCGCGAAAAATTCCAATATGAAAAACTTTCTTGGAACATTTCAAGATGTCGGGTAAGATCACTACATTAAACTACGTTTAGAATGTGCGAAAAACAGACTGCAACATGCTGCAAATATAGCCAAGAAGGTTTCTGTGGACACCAGTAAACAACAACTGTTCTTTGCGACATGCTGTGACCTTGCGCAACTATGAAACGGATTCGAGGATGATCATCTAGCCTACGAAAATGCATGCGAAGGTCAAGCGGAGTTTGAAGTGGAACAGCATGCCCAAAGACTGGACAACTTCGACGACCTATATTATGAAGTCAACGCGATTTGGGACTCGCTGGTGACATCCAAAGGTTCGACCGCCAAGACTGCACATAGTACACGCGCGGGTACTTCATCTCCTTGCCTCCCCTTGATAGTTACCACATTTTAGAGGAAGCCCAACCAAGTGGATCAGCTTTTCTAACTTGTTCGTAGCCCTTGTTGCCAAGAACATCAATTTGACGAATGTGGAAAGACTGTCACATTTGAAGTCCTTTTTGTCTGCTGAAGCCCTAGCTGTGATCCAAGCCTTGCCACTCACCGAGAAAAATTATGATGGTGCTTGGGAACTTTTAAACAATCGATACAATGGTAAGAGACTTATAGTGTCACTGCACATTGAAGCAATAATAGAAGCACCAGCCTTGTCACTTGAAGCACCGGCCTAACGAGCTTAACAAATACTTCTTAGAAGCTAGTCAGGTTATTACCAGTGCAACCTCGCGAAATAAGACCAACCACACAAACAATCAATACAGTCAGCTTCAATTTAAAACAGTATCAGAATCGGACGTCTACAAAATATTAAACTCAATTAAAACAAATGCCACAGGCGTAGATGGAATAAATATAAACATGTTGAAACTGTGTACTCCTTACATAATCCAAGTCATTACACACATAGTAAACTTCTCTATAGAATACTCTGTTTTTCCGAAACAGTGGAAGGAATCAAAAATATTGCCAATACCGAAAATTTCTAACCCGACTGAATTCAAAAACCTACGACCTATAAGCATACTTCCAGCTTTATCTAAAATATTAGAGAAAATCGTGTATTCACAATTAAAAATTCATTTAGAACAAAATAACATTTTATATGAAAAACAATTGGGATTTCGTGCAGGACACAGCACATACACATTACTCCAGGAAGTAACAGATAATATTTACAAAGCCATAGATGAGTCGAAAGTAACAATATCAATTTTTCTAGACTTTACTCAGTTTTGTTAGAGACCCTGTCTGAAATAGGTCTTCATAACAGCTCGTGTAAATGGGTTAAAAACTACTTACAATTTCGCTACCAGCAAGTCTCATTACAAACAGCTAAAGGAGAGACATTATCAACTAAGGAATTAGTTACAGCTGGAGTACCACAAGGTTCCGTACTGGGGCCTCTGCTCTTCTCCATACATACACACACGTTACCATCATGTCTACAAAACTTGACGTGCTTCCAATATGCGGATGACACAATTACTTCTCCCATGTAGACCTGAAAGCATATCGGTAGCAATAAGTGATATTTACAAAGATCTCTCGCGGATAGTAGATTGGTGTAATTGGAACAGTCTTAAGCTAAATCGCCTTAAATGCTCGTATATGATTATTGGATCCAAACAAAAGATACAAAAAATCCACAGCACTCAAACAATTTTAATTGATGGCTCAGTAGTTCCAACTTGTAATGAGTATAGAAATTTAGGTATTGTTTTCACATCTACTCTGGATTGGTCTAAGAACACTTCTAAGTTAATACGAGCAGCTTTTTATAAGCTAAAACACTTTAAAAAATTCAAAAATATCCTGCCACAAAACTTGAAATTGCAGTTGTGTGATTCCCTTGTATTGTCATTCTTTAACTACTGTGCCGGTCTATTCG
Source organism: Medauroidea extradentata (assembly GCA_003012365.1). Taxonomy (NCBI): domain Eukaryota; kingdom Metazoa; phylum Arthropoda; class Insecta; order Phasmatodea; family Phasmatidae; genus Medauroidea; species Medauroidea extradentata. The sequence continues at coordinate 14,732 of PNEQ01087518.1, read as the reverse complement.
TTGGCCTTGACAAAAAAACCCAATACAGAATCCAAAAGGTTCAGAATTCTTGTATTCGCTTCTGCTACAATCGGAAAATACGAGATCACATAACTCCCTACTTAAATACATCAAACTGGCTAAATATGGAACGTAGATACTTATTTCACTTTTTGTGTCAACCAAAAAATAATCCTCACAAATAAAGTGCCATCCTATCTGTACGAAAAGATAAATAAACAAAAACCACAGCACACATACCAAACTAGGTTCAAAATGAACTCCCAAGTTCCACGACATAAAAGTTCAACATTTAAAAAATCAGCTACCTCTCTTGCAGTCAGTGGAATGCTCTGCCGGAGGATTTGAAATCTAGTAGCAATGTAGTTTTCAGAAAGAAACTTAAACGATTTCTGCTGACGCAACAAAAACAAAACTAAACCTAAATAATGACATCTTGTGGGACTGGTTTCTAGACAATATGCCTTAAGATGAATAGTATAGTTTTTTTTGTAAGATTAGGTTAATCCTGATTTTTTATTTTTACATATATATTTTTTTGTTTGTTAAAGATAAATGAAACATAATCATAAATAACTGTCACCTTATGTAACTAAACTGTTATAACTTTACAATAATTTATAGGTTTAAGTTTAATAATATAACATCAACTGTATGTAATTTTTGTGGTTTATCTGTTTGAACACAATCTGTTGTAAACCGGCCAGTGGCTGAACACTTTGTGGATAAATAAATAAATAAATAAATAAATAAATAAATAAATAAATAAATAAAATCGATAAATACTTTTATGTCTATCATAGTTGCACTAAAGGTGTTGGACATAGAAGTTGACAAATGGGAACCGCTATTACTTCACATCATTGAAGCTAAGCTGCACCCATTTCTACGTAACCAGTGGGAACTCTTCATTAATGATAAAGTAACTGAACTACCTAAGGTAACTGAATTCTTAGCTTTCCTTGATGGGCACAGCCATGCAGTTGAATCACATCTAGCTGCTGCAGCTTTGAAATCAACCTTTAAATCAAGGTCAGTACCGCCAAAACCATTTTCTCGTAAGTCACTGGCACATTCCTTTGCCGGTACTTGTTCAAGCATTAAATGTGCCCTTTGCAGTGGGAGCCATGAGGTTTATAGATGCTTCCCGTTTCTTGAAACTTCACCCAAGGAGAGGTTTCAGTGGATTAAATTAGAGCAGCTATGTTTCAACTGTTTACGCCCTTCCCATCAGTACAAGGCTTGCCCATCAAATAATAATTGCAGTACTTGCAATGCCTGACACCATTCTCTTCTGCCCTTCGCTGAAACTTCACAATCACCGGAGCGTAGTAGTGGCTCAACATCATTGGTGTCCTGAAGATCTGCCTACACAAGATAAGCCTATTCATACTGTACTGCTGTCCCTGCTCTGGTCAACATTCCTGTGGGTGACTGTAACTTTCAGACAGTGCGTGCTCTGCTTGATTCTGCCAGCCAGTCCAGTTTTGTAACAGAGGACTGTGTGATGAGACTTGGATTAAGGCGTCTGAAAATATCTTTTCCAATTTATAGTTTTTACTGTTTCTCAAGTGCCAGTTTATGTTTCGAAAGGTGTAGCAGATTGTTCATTTACCCCAGTTGGTCAAGACTCCCCTCGGTTGGCCCTCACTGCATTTATCTTGCCTAAGATAACTGGTTCGCTGCCTGCTGCACCCATCCAAACATCATCGTGGGAGCACCTTGCCCGTTTGAACCTTGCCGACCCTCAGTATGCAATTCCTGGACCAATCGACATACTGATCGGAGCAGATCTTTTCCCCTATGTACTGTGTGGTCACACACTAAGCCAAGACGGAAATATGCCAGTAGCAGTTGACACAGTCTTTGGTTGGATAATAATGGGAAAGATACCTACCTCTGTCACATCAGTGAATTGTGTTTCATTTCACACGTGCACGTCTTCTTTAGACGATGCAGTTCAACAGCTTTGAGAGATTGAGGAAGTTGCTTGCCACCAAGACCTACTACAGAAGAAGTACGTTGTGAACAAATATTTGTGGAGATGTGTAAAAGGAAAGAAACAGGACGATACTCAGTGACTTTACCATTTAAGACACAGAACACTCACTTTGAAGAATCAAGGGTACGAGCTCTTCAACGACTGTACAGACTTGAGAGTAAATTAAATAGTGATCCAAAGCTGAAGACAACCTATGTTGAATTCATGACAGATTATTTACAACAAGGCCACATGTCACTAGTGCCAGCCCCCAGAGGAATACACCTTCATTCTACATTCCACATCATGGAGTACTGAATCAAGACAGCAGTACCACCAAGTTGCGTGTGGTGTTCGACGCTTCAGCTCGAGACAGCATGGGAGTGTCTCTCAATGACACGTTACTGACTGGACCGAAGTTGCAGAAGGATATAATCGACATCCTTCAAGGTTTCCAAATCTACGTTGTTGCTTTCACTGGTGATATCAGACAGATGTACCACCAAATCCGAATTCATGAGGAATTTCGTGATTATCAGCAAATATTGTGGAGGCCATCAGACCATGACACTGTTTGCGATTTAGATTTAACACTGTAACCTACGGTGTCTCATCTGCGCCATATCTCGCTATCTGGACACTACACCAGTTGGCTGCAGACGAAAGGCATCTGTTTCCACATGCTGCAACAGTATCGTTTACAGATAGCTACGTGGATGACATTGTGACGGGAGCATCTAGCACACAATCTGCCTTGTTTTTCAAAAGGACCTGCTAGAACTTCTAAGGGTGGGTGGATTCCACCTGCGGAAATTTGCAAGCAATGACCAGTCTCTGCTCTCATGGCTTCCAGTGGACATGGTGCAGAGCAGTGGTATCTCTCTCGACAACACTTCTGGAGTACCAACAGTCAAAATACTTGGTTTACAATGGCAAGTTAAATTTGATACGTTTTCCTACAACGCTCAGTCAACATCTAACATTTCTACCGAACGAAGTATATTGTTAGATCTGGCACGGGTATTTGATCCCATGACTTGGTTGGCACCCATTACCATTGTACTGTTGGCTAAATAGCTCATCCAAAATTTGTGGATCCGTAACATTGATTGGGACGATCCTCCCCCTCCAGACATCTTGAGTACCAGGCAAAGGTTTCAGGAAGAACTTCCAGGGGTAGCAAACATCACCATTCCTAGGTTTGTACCTGCATGCAATACCGGTAATTACATGCAACTTCAAGTCCATGGATTCTCTGACAGCTCAAAACGAGGCTATTCTGCAGTTGTCTACATAAGAGCAACCTCTCCTAGTGGGTCAACGTCAGTGCATCTCCTTGTTGGCAAATCAAAGGTGGTTCCAGTGAAGCAGGTGTCATTACCGCCTTGAGCTATGTGGGGCTCTACTACTTGCCCGCACCATGCACAAAGTTCTGAGTAGCTACAATTCTCGTGTGTCTATCTCCTAAATATTCACATGGACTGATTCCATGGTGGTTCTTCACTGGGTTCAGGGTTCACCACATGAATGGAAGACTTTTGTTGCAAATAGTGCTAGTCAAATTCAGGACGTAATCCCACCTGAACACTGGAATCGTGTTCCATCAGCAGATAATCCTGCAGATTGTGCCTCTCGAGGCCTGTTTCCTAGTGACCTTACAGATCACCCACTGTGATGGACAGGGCCCTCCCTGGCTGTGTAAGCCTTCAGATGACTGGCCGACGCAATCTGTCATGGTCAAGATCTGTTCGAACAACGCATTGTCTCCTTTCATGCTATTGACTCAGTTACCGACACGACACTACTACACAAATTCTCCTCCTTGAATAAAATCAAGTGAATCACTGTCTACTGTCTGCGATTTGTGCAATGCTTGCACTCTGAAAAACCTCCTGCCGACTTACCCAGTACACATGAACTTCATTCAGCGTTGATAGTATGGGTGCGAATTGCCCAGTCTGAGGCCTTTTCTGCCAATATTGAAGCATTGCAGAGTAATAAAACACAGAGGACCACTTTGCAAGCTATCTCTATTCTTGGATTCTACTGGGGTTCTAAGGGTGGGCGGATGCCTACAACATTCAGATAGGTATGCCATATGACCAAAGGCATACAATTTTACTACCCAAGCACCACCGTCTCACCAAGCTGCTGATAGACCATTGTCATGATCACCTGTTACACTGTGGACCATCATTACTTCAGTCTGTCCTTCAACAAGAGTTTTGGATAATGGGTGCATGCAACATTATCCGTCACCGTCTGAAACAGTGTGTCTTTCGTTTCAAGATTTGTCCTGTAACCCTGGCACCACCAATGGGTATTCTCCCAGCGGATCGTGTTCAACAAGCAAAACCTTTCCTTAAAACAGGTGTTGACTATGCTGGGCCCTTTAAGATTACATTGGTCTGATTATGGAAGGCTAAGGTCCTTGGTGCATATATGTGTTTGTATGTTTTGCTACCAAGGCCATTCACTTACAGCTGGCATTGGACCTCATCATAGATGCATTTCTCGCAGCATTTCGCAGACTTCTGTCACGCCGTGGCTGGTGCTCAGATCTGTACAGCGATTGCAGGGCTAACTTTGTTGGTGCCAACCGTCGTCTCACTGAATTGAAGACCTTTATGTCGAACAAGTACACCCATGACTCGTTGGCTCAAACGCTAATAGATCATCAACCCTCCTTCAGCTCCACATTTTGGTGGGTTGTGGGAGGCTGGTGTCAAATCAGCCAAGTCTCTTCTGATCCCAACACATTGTCTGCTTTGACACCACACCATTTTCTGACATTGGGTCCCCTGGCATGATTCCAGAACCTGATCTGTCACATGTCCAGCTTGGTCGACTCTCTCCTTGGAAACTTATTCAACAAGCTCATCAATCATTCTGGAAGAGATGGTACCAGGACTATCTTAATCATCTTCAACAACATCCTTGCAAGGCTCGTACTCAAGAAAACATTGCAGTCGGTACTCTGGTACTAGTAAAGGATGCCAACCTTTCTCCACTCTGCTGGAAATTAGGAAGGATTCTGAAGACTTTTCCAGGTCCAGATTCAGTGGTCCAAGTAGCTGAAGTGAAGACTCAGCAGGGTGTCATTACTCATCCTGTCGTCAAGTTGTGCCCATTGCCGTCCCAATAGACTTGTAACTGTGCATTTTGGTTGGCGGGATGTTGTGATTTGTAAATAATGTGTGTGTGAACTTGAATTGTGTTTTAACATTTGAACCTTGATAGGTGGCATATATTTGAATTGAGCGCCATCCAAGCAGCGCTTCTGGTGGACTTGGTGACCGTTAGCAATCGTCAGTTGTCTACATGGCGTCGGGGTATTCGCACCTTCGGCTGTCGGCGTGTTGAATGTTTTCGAAACAGCACATTGGTACTTTGATTAGTTTCGTGCAGAAACAGTAACGTTGATCTTAAAATTGTTGCATACTGTACAGCAACGAAGTGTACATCGGGTGATATATACTGTTCATCATCATTTACACCATTTTAAAGGGTTAAAAAAATATAAAAAAATTAAAAAAACAATATTTTGAACTTTGTAGCCTACTGTTTTCATGAATCCTTAAATACATCACATCATAACTTACGAATCAAGAGCAAAATCATATTACAATTTTTATGGTGTGTAATTTCATATATCTGGACGCCAACGAAAAAATCTGAAGGATAAAAATTTTTTTTAGTTGTACAGAAATTTTTTCTAACGTTATGTGCATTTTCTAACAAACTGAAACATTAAAAAGTTGGTGTTACATTTCGGAACATAGACTATTTATATCAAAGTTTGTCATTTTTTTGCGTTAATATACCATGGAGGAAGAAAAAAAGGAATGAGGGAAAATGGGTTGCTGTTAAACAGAAGGGTTACAAGATCAAAAATGAAGTCAAGAGAAGTGGAAAACATACCTACAGCAAGCAACCTATTTTCGGGAGAATCCAAGTACCTTGACTCTAGGTGCGTGTTATGCAGAATCTCACACAGACTGCTTCAAGGCACAGAAAATGATATTAATGGAAAAAATTAATATCTTACTGAAGAATGGGTGCTGTTATGTACCAATGTTTGAAGCAGGGGCACATTTCAAAAACACGCAAGAAAAATGTTTAATATGACTTATGTAATAGTAGTCACTACAGTTTGATGTATCCAGAAGCACATCGGATTGCAGCTAAAGAAACAACTGGGATTGAAGAAGTAAAGGAAGACTCGCCTTGTGCATCTCTTACCATTCAATGTTACAACCAGGAAGTTTCTTTGCAGACTCTAATGATAATAAAAGTAATGGGAGAAAAACAAGATTGTGTCATTAGAGTTTTGATTGACTGTCAATCCCAGCGGTCATACATACCGTATTTGCCGGCTTATAAGACAACTATTTTTACATATTTTTTGCCTTAAAAAATTGCTACTCGTCTTATATGAAGGAGCAACAATTTTTGGTAAACTAAAAATCGTTTGAAAACTAAGCTGTAAGCTGTGGAGTTGTATGTTTCAAGAAATTGCGTTTTTCGTCACAAATGAAAACGAGTGCCCTGTTTTATTAATAAAATTTATGGTACGACATTTTGTTGAGCATCATTCATAACAAAGGACACTTCCTCACAGCAAAGTGGCAATCAATGCAGCTGGAGCGCGTGCCTAGATCCTTTATCACGCCAGCCCGCAACTCTCCAGTGGAAAAAATGAGGATCTAGGACAGCATGCTTAGAAACATTGTCTCGGAAGCACAAAACTCTCAGGTAGAGAAAACGAGGATCTAGGTACCAAACCACACATTCATGTGTCTACTACTATCTAGTGCTAGGCTGGCAGGCAACAACAGCGCACAGGAATGTGAAGACCTTGCAAACAGCTGATGTAGCCCGGCGTTGCCATGTAGCGTGTGGCGTGCCTCAGTCCGGTGTTGTCAAGTCGTGCACAGCTGTCGGCAACTGATGATGTCGCCAGCCGCCGCCATGCATTTCCATGGCTCTTGGGCACCGGGAGGGCAGTATTAGCACATGTTATTCATTTGTGTGTATACTTATGATATTTATAAGACGGTAATAAATGAATTGAAAATAGTTAAACTAAATTTTTTATGTTTTTAGCAAAGGAAAGGTTTTGTACCTTCAAGGGAGACTGGGATGAGCCGTTGCCAGTAGATATGCAGAAAAGGTTCAGAATGTGGGAAACTGAAATTCAACTATACAGCAAGAAGTGAAGATTCCTAGATGCTTAACTGCAGGGGGAACAGAAAACACGTGAAGCCCATATACACTCTATGATGCCAGTAGAAGTGCATAAGCTGCGGCAGTTTTCTTGAGAAGTGGCACTGAAGGAAATGTAAAGGTAAGTCTGGTCATGGCAAAGACAAGAGTTTCACCACTGAAAAATGTTGTGCTGGTGCTAGCCCAGCTCAGGTAATCAGCATATGGATTTGTCATCATACCAGGCCACAGGCCAGGTGGAGTTGCGCCTGGTCGCAGCAGATGTTCGCAGAGTGTCAGTGGCAAGTGTGCATTGGTTGGTAATGGCAGATGTGTGATACTTGAGTGTGTGTGGCAGATCAGTGACGGCAGCAGGGCATGTGTGAACTTGACACCGACGTGCGACATCTGCCATCCCGGCCGCCGCACGGCCATCTGCCAGTGCAGGACACATGGCTTCGCTGCCCCCTCCCTCTACCAGTGCATGAAGAAGGCAGTCTGGAAGCAGCAGCCGAGACAGACAGAACGAGAGAGACGTGGAGCGCTTCGGGACTCTGATTCGCCAGCGAGAATTACGTAACGCGCGTGTGCAACTATCCAGCCCAGTGTTCTTCTTTGTTTTGCCATTTGGAACTGGCTTGCTTAAGGCCCTAGGGTAGGGGGGGTGTGGACCTCCCCATAAGTGTCCATGTAAGGTGTAGTTTTCTCCAGGTCCTCCCTGTTTTCCCCGATATGCAGCTGTTTCGACTCGCCAGGTGAGAGAGGGGCACGCCAGCATGAAAAGACCACGACACATCGAGCCTCGTGTTCCTGGCTACACGCTTAACTGGGTGGCGCCCAGAACATTCAGGCGCAGCTACGTTCCTACCTCACTCTCACCGGACACGGCGTCAGATTTTATTTACATCTGTTCTGTGTGTGGTGCAAGCGTGCGTGGAGCAAATCATGAACTGTCTCCATCTGACTTTGGACTTCCCTTCGGCAATCTTCTGGCCCTCTCAGCGATGCTCGGGTTCCCCTCCCTCTGGTCACCCCTTCCCCGCCTTCCCCTTCCTTCTGGCCGAGGTTCGCGGCCTCGGCCGGAGCAGACACTCTTCTTCTGGCAGTGCTTCGCTTCTGATCACCCTTCTCGAAAATTTTGGACTCACTCGTCGTGCCGTCGAACGGCGTTACTTGTTACGGTAAGAGGTTACTTTTTCTTGTTTTGTTACAACCCAAGGTTTCCGGCATTTTGGTACATCGTGCGTGTTTTCTCTTGTAACGTTTAATATCCTTTTAACTTTAAACTATATCCTGGTATGTACGGCAGACGGCAGGCCGAGTGAGTTACCATTCTTCGGGTTCTATTTGACAGCGCCTCTGTTAGTCAAATTATGGGGCTTAAGTTTTGACGCTTGATAACTGTGCCATACTACGTTGTATTGTGTAATTTTCTTGGTGATTGCAATATACGAATAATATTGTTAACATGTTTGTGGATTTCATTTCTGTAGAATTGAGTTATGATCTCGGGAATATCCCATATGTTTCTTGTGTTGCTATAACGCAGCACAAATTCCTGTGCGACTATGCTTGGGGTTTTATTCCCGAGTTGGGTTGTTTGCTGGATTTTATGTTTGGAATATTAGCTTTGCGTTCGCGCACTTAAAGAGTTTAATTGATTCAGTTGCAACGAAGGTTGTGGCAAATATGGCACAGTTTTCAAGTGACTTTATTTATAGACTGGGTTTCTTTTAGTTGCGTAATTACTTGAATGAAGCGGGAGTAGAGTTTGTTGACAACGAAAATGTGACTTCGTTATGTGTACGTGCAGTGGGATATATTGCTATGTTACGTGCTGTTGAGTCAGCGGCCTTGGAAGTGTGTGTTGGCCCGACAGATGGACATTTAACGGCGGCCCAAAGTGTCGTTACTGAACGGGTCAATAAGATAGAGATTTTGTGGGAAGTTCGACCTTGTAAGTGTATTGGCCTTTTTACACAAAGCCGATGCAGTGTTTTAGGGCGCGAAAATGGTTAAGGGATTTGTTTTTTTGAATGTATTGGGTGATTGTCTTGAAGGACAACCGACGGCGATTTTGACAGATGTGTTGGGTGGCCTGCAGGGGTACGATGAATTTAAGCGATGTCTAATTGAGTATGCTGGTCTGCCAGTAGAGTGGTCAGTGGTAAAAAAGCATTTTGTCCACAGATATCAGAATCCGGACGAGACCATTACCGGGTACATTGAGGATGTGAGAACGAACGCTATGGCGATGAATTTGACGCGATCTGAAGAAAAATTTGTAGGGTTAACTCTGGATCATTTGACCCCGGAAGCGAGAGTGCGACGTTTTAGTCAGGCCCCCAATAGATCCTTTGAGCAGCTTCATTCTATGGCTATCGGGATTGAGTGAGAGCTAGGGCTTGATCATGAATTTTATCGACGTGTTCCTCCGCCGAAACCCGTGTATTCTCCGCCCCCAGTGGTGGCGGCGAGTTTATCTCTTAGTGCAGTAGGGTCCGAAGAAGGGGCTGCGGGCAGTCGCCTTTGCAGGTCTTCGTCTGCGGGCGTCCCCGAGGTTCGGGTCCCATCGGCGTCTCGTGCGCGGTGTTCTAATTGCGTGGTTTTTGGGCATTCTGCTATCAATTGTCCACTTCCGCGCAAAGAAATGAGTGTAAGGGCTTGTTTCAGATGTGGGCCTTCTGGCCATGTTCGGTCGGCGTGTACGGGAAACTGAATCGTGCCCTTCGTGATTGCGCGATGAAGGGCAAAAGCGTAAAATAATGCGCTCCTAGTTCCAACTGTTTGGTTAACTTACAATTGTGTGGAGAAGATCGGGCTGCCCTTGTTGATTTCGGGGCTACCCATTCATTTGTCCGTGAAAGTTTTTTGGTTGTCCTAATGCAGAAGCATTCATAACGAAAATCTAAAATAATTTGGACTGAAATTTTGTCTACGAGCGTCGCTGATGAAAACGTGATACGATATTCTTGTTCTGTCATGTTACATTTAAAGATAGCAGAGTTTTCGTGGGATTTTCACTTTTGGGTGTTGTGGAATCTTGTTGCCGATGTTGTTTAGGGGTTGGATTATTTTATGCATTCCTGAGCAGTGATTGACGCTCATGGTCGGTCTTTGATGTTTAAGTTTGCCCCAAAGCAAAGTGTCTGCTTTTGTCTTTGATCAGTTACTCTCCTGCTTCTTGTGGCCACGTTAAATTCACCACGTTACGAGCGTGTGCAAGTGCTGTTGTTAGAGTACAGTGATGTAATCACTCCTAAAATAGGTCGTTGTGATGTACTCCCGTACAGGTTTTCCATGACTGATGACGTTCCGGTCCGGAGTGGATTTTATACTCTGTCCCCTCCTAGGCTCGCGATTATACGCGAGGTGGTTGACAAATTGCTGTCTGAAGGTGTTATATCACCTTCGAAGTCTGGTTATGCTTGTCCAACGTTTCTAATTATGAAACCAGGTGGCAAGGGTTTCTGTTTGGTGACGGACATGTCGGAAGTTAATCAGAAGATCCATTTTGATCCGTTTCCGGCCCCGACAGTGGACACTGCGCTACAGTATCTTGGGAAAGCTTCAGTATTTTCCATCATAGACTTAAAGTCAAATTTTCATCAATGCTTGTTGCACCCTGATAGTAGGAAATACAGAGCCTTCTGCACGCAGTGGGCCCAGTTTGAATTTAATCGAATCCCTATGGGTGCGTGTTTCGGGACGCAGGCCCTGTCTAGGGTGTTGGACCATGTACTGTCCGATATTAAGTACCAGTTCGTGTATAACTATATTGATGACATAATAGTACACAGAGATACTTTTGAAGAGCATTTGGACCATCTTTGTTAAGTCCTTGAGCGTTCGAGTACCGCCAGGTTGACCATCAATCCGTCTAAAAGTTACGTGGGCATAATCTTCTGTAAAATTCCTCAGATACATAGTGTCCGCAGGTCAGTTGATGATGGACCCCAGCCGGGTCAGTCCCACTGTAAATTTCCCCTGTCCCAAGTCTGTAAAAGGGATATCGAGGTTCATAGGAATGATGGGTTACTATGCACGCTTCATTCCCCGTTTCGCAGAGCTTGCTGCCACTCTCAACCGCTTGAAGCGGAAGAATGTGGTCTTCGAGTGGGGAGATGACGAAGAACGGAGTTTAAAACAACTGAAGGCGTGCTTGGCCACCGCTCCTGCTTTGTTTCTTCCCGACTTTGATCTGCGCTTCATGTTAAATGTTGATGCGTCGAGCGTGGCTCTCGGTGCGGTGCTCGGACAATGTCGCGATGGCGTGCTGGTACCAGTAGCTTTCGCCAGTCGTACTTTGTCAGAGTCAGAGCGCAGGTTGAGCGCGTTCGAAAAAGAAGCTCTAGCATGTGTGTGGGGGATGGCGAAATCTGAGTCTTTTCTGGGTGATGTGGAATTTGATTTGTGTACCGACAACCAGGCTTTGTCCTAGCTCCTTGGACATTCCAATGACTTCGGTAAGCTTGGAAGATGGGCTTTCCGTCTTCTTAAATTCAGGTATGTTGTTCGGCATGTCTCCGGGACTAGCAACGTGGTGGCGGACGCGCTATCGCGGATGTTTAGCCTTGAAGACTACTAGTGTGATCCAGTCGAGCTCTCAGGAATGTGTTCAGCTTTTACTTTACATCCTTCATTCTGTGTCCGCCTTGAACAGGCTCAAAGGGATGACCCTGATTGTTGGGACATTAGGCTTCGTTTGGGCCGGGGTGAGTCTCTTCCTTTTGCTGATTTTGATGGTTTGGTCACTTATGTGGGTCGACGTGGCAGATTGCGTAGGGTAGTTGTTCCGGAGAGTCATCAATGTGAATTATTACATTATTTTCACGCTTCGCCTTATGGAGGGCATTTGGGCCATCTTGGGACCTTGAAAAAGGTAGGTAACCGGTTCACCTGGTCACCGGAGTATAATCCTACCTTTCCAGTCTGAGCTGCTTTTGCCCGATGATACAAATCAGAATTTGGCACTAAAAGGCATACATCTCGGTACATTCCGTACCAATAAAACCGGCAGCACAGTTTTCGAGAAACAACTGCAACCATTTGCGGCCATAATAAATGCAATGCCTTTTCTGCTATTTTCTTTGAATTAAAAATTTAAAGCTTCTTTTTTTTTTATCGTCACGGTTCCCGGGGAAAGGGTTGTTACTTCGAGAGGGTTGTTATGCCCGGGGTCATATAATCGAGAGTTGACTGTATTTACAAACGCCAGATTATTGTTAAGTTTGAAATACTAATTATCAACATCAATAACCACAAAAATATGTAATAAAACATAAAATGTAATGTGTGTATTACATAAAACTGATGACATGTAACTAGGAAGGCTAAACTTCTGCTACTGTGAGCGACTGAAAAAGTTCCTCAACTTCAACTCGCTGTAAAAAATAAAAGATGTGGAGAAATCAAGGGTTCCATATAAATAAAAACTGACGCTTATTCTTCATTTACTAACAAAAAAGTTTCCATGACGCTACCTACAATACTGCGCGTTTGCAAAAATTACTAGCAACAGTTTACCGGCATTTAATATTATTAAAAATATTAACTTGTCAGAAATATCAAAAAATAACACCTGCATTAGCGACAGAAATGTTTAAAGAATCGTCAGTAACATTTTGAAACTATTTGGTTGAGTGGTTTTGTAGAGATGGCGAGTTTAGTCTGACAAATTTTTTTTGGCCGGGCGTGACAAGTTGTGGCCACTTTTGTTTTCTTCCAGTGTAAAAAGCAGAGAATAAAACCTGATACCCGGCTTCACCATGCACTGTAACCTTTCACATACGGTGTCCTCTCCAGATAACTATATACAGTAAACACTCAATCTAACGACATCGCACGGTGCCAGGAAATTGTGTCGTTAGATCGCTGATGTCGTTAGTCCCGAGGTAACTAAATTTGACCCTCCCCCCAATAAAAAAAAATTAAGTGTGTTTTTTATAACATTTATGTACAAAAATTACAGACTTAAAAAAAGTTTTCATTGAAATTATATTTTAATACAATGAAAAGGTGTCTTCCAAATAAAATAGTACCCCACAATCCCACACCTTGACGTTCGTGGCAGAGCGGCACACTCAGTCTAGTTGTGTAGGATGGGGGAGGGAAGTGGCCGGGCCACTGTCCTTGACTTGCCTACGGGCAGCTTGAGAGCACGTGATTCATCCTGCTTGTCTCGTGCGAAGCACATTCAGTCCACAACAGAACAACTCGTATTATTTACGTAAATGTATACAGCAACGATTTTAAAACCTTTCAGTACAGCCATTGAGTCTTTTGTTTTATTGCGCAAGAACTGTTAAAGCCTGTCACCATTGTAAGCATTTACGCAATACTAATAAAAGTGCGTATTAAAGAACAAACATTAAAAAAAAAAAAGTCTGTATTTTTTAAAAACTGGAACATCTATTACGAATGCGAATTTAGAGCCACTCAAAAGGGCAAAAAACTGACTTTTCAAGGTGCTGTCACGTATAAAATAACGACTGAATTACTCGTCGCTAAAAGTTGTAGGCCTATTGGAAAAATCACGAAACTATGCACAACATACCAGTTTAATGCTCTGTACTACGAATAGAGATGAAATGGCTCTCGGCCCGCTGGCTGCATTCGCTCTTATTGCTCCACTGTCGAGCGAGCACAAAACAAAAACCTTATAAGCCCACATGACGCACACGGCGACAGGACTGTGAGGTTCGCATCGTATGTCGTTTTTACGCCGCAGCGCTTTCATAGCCACATGACGATTGATCAATAATACAGCAGAAGTTGTCAAGGACAAGCCAAGTTCAATTCTGCAGCTGGAGAAAAAAAGACGAGTTAACGCTGAATTTTTTTTTTCTTTTACGGACTGAGTGCAATGCTGGTCCTTTTTTTTTTGCAGTGCTGTAACGAGGGCGAAAAAAAAACTGTGTCGTCTCTTCAATTATTTTTAATTGACGTTTTACTGCGATCTAGTTCACCTTGCTTAGCTTCAATAAATTTTTAAAATATCAATTTTCCCACGGTTCCTGGAAATTATGTCGTTAGAACGCTGATGTCGTTAGATCCGATGTCGTTAGATCGGAGGTTTACTGTACATCCTCCTTGGTTGGGATATTTTTTTATAGCAGATACGAGCCGCATGCACGCCCTGTCGCTGCGAGAGACACAAGTTATATGCTACTGGACACCTTGTGACGTGCACTGGCACGTAGCACTTACTTGGCCTCTTATCATACAGTAATTTCAATTTTTTTTGTCTTAATTGATGTTTTCTTTTCTTTGTTGTTAATAACAAATTAAGTAGGCCAAATTAACCAGGTATAAGGATGTATACGGCGGGATCCAACATATTAATTAGGGATGCGAGTAGAGAAATGTGCATTAAAATTTTCCTTTTTTAAGTTTAAATTTAACTTTAAAGCAAGAGAAAAGTATAGAATTTTACGTGTCAATTTTATTGGATTTATATCGTGTTTGGACTCATTTTAAAGCTAATTTAATTTCAAGCAACTTTTCTAAGTAAACTTTTCTTATATTTTGCCTTGTTTAGATTTTT
>PNEQ01087515.1:10742-26212 GCA_003012365.1 Medauroidea extradentata | reverse complement strand
GTTGATTTGATATATGACTGAATTTTATTGTGATTTATAGTGTTTAGTTAATTGATGGTAGACTTTTCTTGTGCTTTAATTGTCAAAGTTAATTAATGTGTCTGTGACACAGGAGTAATTGTGTGCATAACTAATTGTGTTGTGAGAGTTCTAGTTGATTACTGTTTTGTGTATTTCGTAGCTTTGTGAGCTATTAAATTCAGTACTTAATTTAACTCTTTTATTTGTAATTATAAGACCTCTATCCCAAAGAACTCATGGGAATTGCCCACATATAAAGTTTGTGCTCTTCAAACTTGTAACAATATATATATAGAATATATATATATATATATATATATATATATATATATATATATATGTAACCATTGCGTCTAATATGTACAGCATAAAAAATAGACTATGTCAAAACGCATTAAATATTATTTTATTGGACTTTACGAGGTTACTAGACGGTTACACATAACTTCACGCAATAACAGAGACTGAGCGTGGAATCAACCTATGTTAGGGCGCGGTCTACAGAAATTTTCATCACCATTATTTTATTATTTATTTGTACCAGATATTTTTTTTTATTATTTTAGACACAAAATGTGACTAAATTTGGATCTTATGAAATTTTTTTATCTCTTATAGTTTTCGCGTAATGGCTTGTTAAAGTCATATTTTGCATGTTTCCGATTTAACGACTTCACTAAAACCAACTGATATAACAAACTAAAAAAAAATCACAGTGGATAAAGACATTGCGGGCTACAATGACATGCTCATAAAATTAAAGAATAAAAATTATTTGTATTTTTTAAAAAGAATATTGAATTTTTAAAATTTTTATTTTCAGCTTCAGCATTTTTTTTTAATTCAAATACTTTTTATTTTTTAATTTTATGAGCATGTCATTGTAGCCTGCAATGTCTTTATCCACTGTGATTTTTTTGAGATTGGTATATTAGTTGGTTTTAGTGTAGTCGTTAAAACGGAAACACGCAAAATATGACTTCAACAAGCCATTACGCGAAAACTATGAGAGATAAAAAAATTTCATACGAGCCAAATTTCGTCACATTTTATGTCTAAAATAAACAAAAAAATCTGGTACAAATAAAAAATATAAAAAATGGTGATGAAAATTGCGGTAGACCGCTCCCTTCGAAGGAGCCATCCCAGCATTCGGCTGAAGTTATTTCCTGAAACAGTGAAAAACCTAAATCGGTATTATCGCAGCCGGGATTCGATCCCGGGTTCTTCGGAATGTGAGCCCAACGTGTTGCAGTTTTTTAACGTGTTTTTTCATGTTTGTCACAGTGACGAGACTTGCAACCACCTTGCTAATGTGGCAAACATTCCCCGCTTCACAAGGTAAATTCTTGAGGCCCAATTATTACTTACCTGAAAAATTAAATTTTTTCAAACTGAGGTGATCACTCCAAATGAACACAAACGCCCAATCCTGAACCCGAGATGATAACTGTAAATTTCCACCTCGGTCTGTAACTGAACCTGGAATCCTTGACCCCCCGTTCAGGAGCTATGACCGATGAGCCAAGCGGCTGGACCGTTGCACAAAATATTGTACAAGGTCAATATAGGAAACTCATAAGAAAAACACGAGACGTTTTATTTGGTTCCAGCTCCCGCCGACAGGAGCACTGTTCCTCAGCAGTAGCATAGTGCTCTATGGGTAGTTCAAGTTTTATATATTGTTGTGTAAAAATTGAAATCTAATCGTGATTTTAGAATATTGACATACTCTGTTTGATATAATTTTGATTAGTTAAAATTTAAAATATTAATAAACACTCACTCATACAATTAGCCTAAGAGAAATTCAGTCTGTAAATTTATAAACACCATAGAAAACAAAGACATACGAATTTAAATTTTGCTAGTGTTTCCAGCTCTTGCCGTCGGTAACTCGTATCGCGTTTACAATGCTAAAAAGCTGGAGTTTCCCATATTGTCTCCTTTACGATATTTGATTGCACCACCTCGCTCGGTAAAATGCACTGAAGTTATTTGAACGGGAGTATATGTGGATCGATGGGTAGCGTATTCGTTTTACGTGCATAGCGTTGGACTTGGCACCTGCTGTATATCGATGACGTGTCATCAACACGCAACTTACGGCTCGCGATTCAGAGCAGTCGATAAGAATAGTTCCAACATGTGTGGTGACGTGTCGACACCTTTCCATCAGCGTGTCAGAAGGCACTAGCGGGTGATTGTTTCAAACGACTTATCAATGTCGGACATTCACACTTTTTTATCCCCTTTGGAATTCACAGATATACACAGCAAATATGTCTCTATTATGTAAGCAGTCTATGGTAAAGAGAACACGTTTAAATTTATTTACAGGATATTCTACGTGTCCTCGAATCGTGTTATTTAACACTAGAAGAGATACTCTTAGGGAAGGGGAAGAGAATTGGCAGGGTCTGTAAAAACGAAACATCCCAGGCCTCTGTATTAAAACTAATCAGTGTCCTCTAGACAGGTATAGTAACGAATGAACATTATTTTGGGTCCTTAGATGCTAACTATTGCGAGTGGTGAAATACGAGCATTGGGCTATTTTCCATGTGTGGAGGCGATGATATAGCGCGAAAATTCTTTGAGCTGTATACTCTTGAAAACGCTGCATTTTCTTTGAACATGTATTATTGGGTTACATACGTCTAATAACGTAGCTGTCTGGAGATCAATAGCACACATCAAATATTACAATAGCGGAATTCTTATTGGTTTAGGCCACGGTCGTAGAAGAACAGGTCTGGACACTCGCCTGGATATTTGACCCCCTTGTTGTTTGGCTGTAGTTCACCAAGTTACCGAGAATATTGTGTTTTACTGGCGCTGATGTTAGGGCGGTTAGCCAATTTGCAAAAATAAAAAAAAACAGCAATCCTAGACAATAGTTATCGCCAATTTCCTGAGCAGAAATTTTTTCGATTAACGTATATTTGAAGAACAATCTCTGACGCCTAAATCTCGTAGATTTAATTGCGGCGCAAGAGATCACGCTTAACAAATGCATCATTACGGGTTAATGTTTGCTCATAATGTTGGCAAATATAATTATCAAGGATTGTTGTTTTGTAGTTTTTCTATATTGACTTTAAAAAGTGTAGATCTCAATTGAAGAATTCATCGCTTATTTACATACCACGCCCTCTTAAGTATAGCAAAGGTACCGTTGTTTCATTAATTTGGCTTGTTTTGATAAAAAATATAATTTATGTTTTGATGTAAGCATTTCAGGTGTTAGAAATCTATTACACCATGTGCGAGACACTAGATTTATGTGTCATTCAGCACACGCGTAGCGTAAGGTGGGTATACTTTGCACCAGTATGGGTAACTTTGCACCACCAAAAAATATATTTTCTATGCTAATAGTTGAAAGACAAGCGATTGTATTCGATGATATAATATTATGATTTTTTAAATACCCAGTCGTGATGTGTCTTTATTTCACCAAACGACCTAGAAACTAATATTTTTGGTGGTGCAAAGTTACCCATGCTGGTGCAAAGTATACCCACTTTACGGTACCTCTTAATTTTCCCTATTTTCACGAAAACCGTTATGTACGGTGTGATTAGGCCGGACCAAGGGGTCTGACACTAGATAGGGCCTACGACCTTCTTATTTAGCACTAACGATTGCTTGTTACCGACATTGTGATGGCTTCGAAAAATAACATAATCCATTACAAATTACACTTACACGCATAAAATATAAAGATTGTATATGGCAGTTTCAGTTCCAACTTGTAACATAATAAAACATTTTGCTCTTTGAGTTTGTGAGTCTGGTTGTTTGGATTCTATTGTATTTGTCCGTTACCACATGTTGGTTGAGTGAGATGCTGTTTTTTCGAAGTTGTAACGGCTGTAAAACATGTTATTTGAAGGTGAGTTTTTAGTGTCTGTTATTGAGTGTCACTGATTGTTTATTATGTGTGCATTATTGAATTTACGTTTTGAAACGGTTGTGTAATAACATGTTGAGCGCTTTTTTGCGCATATCCTAACTAAAACATTTCCCACGAAATTATTTTACAAACTCATGCCACTGTTTACACGTGTGAATAAACTACTTGTACATACATTTATATACGCGAACAGTTCACAAGAAATGTTCAAATCACTGATTATTAAAACAAAAAAAAAATCAGCAAAATTACGCTAGTGATGCTGCCTTGTAGGGACAAAACCAAATTCTTTTAAAAAATAATTTTATTGAAAACATTTATAAAGAATCTAAGATAATTATATACACATAAGAAAATATAAATTTGTGTTTTCTAGGTATTATTTGCTAGCTCTTCAGAAAGTCAATAATAAATTAAGCAGGTGATTTCTCGCACGATTTCAAGTTGTATGTTTGGCAACATTTTATCGTTAATGAGGGCAAAACAGCCCAGAAAATAAGACTATATTGAGAAACGAAACCTATGAAAACCATTATATAATGCATACATTCTCTCACGTAATTCAGTTACGTTCCAGCCCAACGTTATCATAAGGAGGGGTGTAGAGGTATTTAATTTACATGAAGCCATCCTTATCGCCTACGTTACTTCGCATGGAATGCCCAGTGCAGCAGGTGGCAACCCTGGTGCTGACGTAGCTTGACAGCGGAGAGTAGAATCGTTGATGGAGCGTTCGGATTCATAAATTAGTCGATAGACGTATACCATTTTGAAGTGACCCTGATCGACTGCTTCCACGCAGTAGCAGGGCTGGACTGCGTCAGTTGTGATAAATGAACTAACCATCAGCGTTACGATGATTTCCACCCAAGGAAGGCAGACAGGGAGATGGTTTGCAGGCGGGAGAAGTTTGCTTTGTTTGCTACCAGTATTGCCAAGTTATATGTACAGAAAAAATTGAATAATGATGTAAAGTACAGAAAACATCTTTATTTATTAATATAAATTAGGTGTAAAAATGTTCATTCCAGTTCAGGTAGGATTTTTGTGTACCATGTTGAAAAATATCACTCTTGATGGCACCAGAATTTTTGTATATCTGGCAATACGGTTTAATCCGAGCATCCCTGGCGATTTTAAAACGGTTTAAGGGAAAGGCACACTGATATTTTATACTTTATAAAAATATACACAGAGTGTCCATAAAAAACCTTTACAACTTCAAACTGTAATAAAAAATAATGTAAAAATATATCTGGATGGGGTTTGTGGCATAACGATCAGAATCCCCCCAAGTTTTTATGTGAATTCTGTCTCGTTGTTCGTTCAATAAATTTCGATATGTGCACCATTAGTTGCACGTAGCACATCAAGCCAATACTCAATTTCCTTCCATGTTCTCTCAAGAAGGCTTGCATCAATGGTGGCAATGGCTTGCCTGATCGTACGTTTCAGTTAATTGATGTTGGGAACTTTTGAGTGATGCACTCGATCCTTAACATAACCCCAAAGAAAGAAATCAAGTGGGGTTATGTCAGGCGAATAAAGTGGCCACAGCACTGGACCATCTATCCCGATACACGTGTTTGGAAATTTTTCATCGAGATAGGCACGAATTGTCAATCCCCAGTGGGGTGGAGCCCCATTCTGCTGAAGGATGAAACGATCTTGAATACCATCCAATTGTGGGACAGCATATTCAGTCAGCATATTGAGATAGACATTGGCTGTGATTGTTTTGTCAGTGAAGAAGAATTGCCCAACTATTCGGTTACTCATTAGCCCGCACCACACGTTAACTTTAGGGCTATTGCGCGTAAGTTCTCTGTGGTTCTCAGATCCCAATATCCTGACGTTATGCCTGTTTAGTAGACCCAACACATGAACGTTGCCTCGTCAGTAAACAGAATGCGTTCAAGAAAACCATCCTCCATGTCCATTCGAGCCAGCATGTCTGTAGCGAAAGCTTTACGGCGTGGTCCATCATCTGGCAGAAGAGCTTGTAACAACTGCACTTTGTAAGCGTAGAGTCTCAGATTTTTGTGAAGGACTTTGTGAACAGTTGAACGAGGTAACTCCAATTGTCTGGCCGCAGTACGAATCGACTTACTATGGCTCTGTACAAAGGCTTCACGAACACGTTCAATGTCTCTCGCACTTGTGCTTGGCCCACTGCCGTTTTGCTGCCACTCACGGATTGTAGGTCTTGAAGGTGGTTCTCTTGCATGTTTGGCCCTAAAATTATGTTGCACCTGCGTATCTGATTTTATTTCGATAAACCAGGATACACATTGTGCTTTATCTTGAGTTGTAGCCATCTTCTGCAACGTTTAGATGTCTGTTAACATCCACAACTGCAACAACCAGAAAAATTCATAAAAACTTGGAGAGATTCTGATCGTAATTTATTACAGTTTGAAGTTGTAAAAAATTTTTTATGGACATCCTGTATATCATCATCATGCAGTTTCCTTTTATTTATTTATTTTTTTTCAGAAAGTGAAGCTTGATAACTTGTGTACGACAAGCACTGATAAGAGTTTCAAACGCAATCTTGCCTACTTCATTATTATATTTTACTAGCGATATCAGATAAGAAATATATTAAATGTGTTAAATTATACGTTCGAACTGTTGAACTATAAAATTTACTGCCAGAAATGGTACCATCAAGTTGGGGCAGAAAAAAAATGAAATAAGTATGCATTAGTGTTTAAAAAGCTACACAAATTCAGTTATAACTTTTATAACTGCGTGCCCTATCTCAAGAGGGCCAAAGAATCCCTGTACCTAACTTTAAAGAAAACCTAAAATTCAGGATATAATATTTTGAATTGGTTAAGTGAGTTAATGTTCTCAAGACGAAAGGTAAATTTTTTGATATAATACATTCTACAAATATACAAAATATAATATGCAACTTGACAACTTCAAGATTTGCGTTTTTTTGTTTCTTATGTTGGCCTTAACCTGTGTACATTTCAAAAAGGGTCTGGCTAACTAACTTACAAGTGTTGTGTAGTCCTTACTTTGTCACTGATCCTGTACAGCTGAGAGGATGCAATGATTACCTCAGAGCCGATTAGTCGATGCAAGACTGTACTTGCTAAAGCAGTTACGAAAAACTTGAAATCAAGTACCTATTGGTATGTGCATGACTTTTGAATACTTCATCATTTGACGTAACGTTGAAAAAACTTAAGTGATTTAATTAGTACACAATTAAAACGTCAAGTTGAAGAAATTTCAGTTGAAAAACAATTGCGAATCCTTCTTCGAAACGGAAGTAGTGTGCGTGATGTAAATCATAATATATTTACCATAAAAAGCACATCTCGTAAATGTATAAAAATTCCCCAATCATTGAAAAATGTATATATATATCACAATTGTAAATAGTTTGCAGAGAAAAAATAACGCCATATCTTCATGCACCTGAAAGTTTACTTACGTATACTTTACTAACGCTCTTTAATTTACAAAGTTTGCCTAGTACATTCAAAACGCATATGTCCCATTATTTCTTTTTAATTTCAGCACTGAATAATAAAACTATACTTAGAAATAATTACGTTTCATAATAACAAATAAATCTTGTTACATTCTTACTGTTTCTAGATAAACCGCCATCTTCACTTTGACTTTAGGGTCTCAATATTTTTAAAACGTAAAGCCAAGACTGTTTGACATTGTTAGCTTTGCCAACTTTATTGTATATATCACTACATAAGAAGCTATGTATATTGGACACTATCTCAAAGTCAAATGTTAAAGTCTAATGCTATTTAATGTTTTCGATTTGGGTCCACAGTCAGTTGAGTTCCGTAACTCACTGATAATTGCTTTAATGTTACTATCTTTTTACCACGTTTCCTCGATGTGATGACCATTATCAGTACGCCGACAAAGTTGAATTTTTAAATTTTTGAAAACTTTTCTGATATTAACTTACTCTAATGTGTATTGAGCACAAACAAAATCTAGGCTTATTTTAACTGCCATTAACACTTTTAATGACACTTGGGCATGTAAATATCTTAATAATGTACTACCCGCAAGTTTATACGGACTAGAAACTACGGCAAATAACGAACCATGGGTTATCCCAAAGGCTCATAACCAGAAGCTGTTGATAGTGAAGTGAGCACTTTTAGTCAATTGCTATCTTTCTGCTACTTGATAAAGTAAACATTGCTATGCGAATAATAAACACAATTTACACATACTCTATATCGCTCTTGGAAATTAGAAGGTCTAAGGCCGTAACAAAAATATTTCGTTCGTTTTGGGTAAAACTCCGGACTGGAGCGAACAGGAAGCCAACAAGGCTATTTTTCTTTATAAAATGTTCTACCTATAATATCCACATATAAGCACGAAATGAACCCCCGCCGAACAATGTGTACTGAAGTATTTTAGCCAAACAGTAAACTACAGAACTAATGACAATCTAATAACAAAGACGCAAATTTTAATTAAAATTTGTCATTAAAATTATTCCACAGTGTATTTATTTCATGTATTTTGCACTTCAATTTATTTACTGAAAATTAATGGCTGTTAATTTGACTAGTCCTAGGCGATACTAATTTGTAACATAACCTAATCAATGACTAACGTATTTTTTTTTTTTTTTTTTTTTTAAGTTCTGTTGGGTTTATAAGAAAACGTTAAAATCAGGATTCTAGAATCCAGTCCCTACTTCAGTCCGGTCGGATAGTGTTTGTGAAAAAAATTTCCAAACATGATTCTTCAGTCCACTCCGAGTTCATCCCGAAAATACCTAACTGTTATGATAAACGTAGTAATATATTTTTGGTTAGTGTCTTATGGTTGGTCGCCAAAAAGTGCTCACTTTACTGTAAATGGCTATAGTTGTGCTATCGTTACCTTGCCCGGAATATCAACCGCACAAAACCCAGTACACTTGCCGTGAAATAGCGAAGTTCAGGAGGGCTGCAGTATCAAGTTTTATTGAACCAGAAGGTGAAAAGTCGACAAATTCCACGCTTGAAATTGTATATCTCTGTGTACCTGGTAGCAAGTGTTTTAAACAACACACTTAATATAACACCTTCTGTGTAATTCACTTTATGCTATTATTACCTGCCTTCTTAGGTTTTCCATTACGAAGGTTGAGAATGGATTGTTTCCCGGAGGAAAATAATGAACATTCAAATTTTCCGTCGAGCAATGTGTTACCGACATCATTGTTATGAATTATTCCGCCTACTGCATGAATAATTTCGGTCCCTAGTAAAGCATCCTATAGATCTTTAGCTCTTTATTTTAAACATGTCTCAAGCAGAACTCTGTAAAGAAAACTTAAAAATGTTCTTTTGCTACGGTTCGTAAAATAACAAAAAAATCTTTGAATGCCTGGAAATAATCAGGAGCTTCAACGAGGTCAAAGAAACACAGCAAATTACAACAACATGTAGAAGAATTTTTTATCATAATACTTCACAAATTACTTTATAAAATGTGCTGATTTTTTAAACGTAATTTTAAAATGGCGTACCAGGCGTTACATGATACGGATTAAGAACTTCTTGATTACGTCATAGGGTTTTAATTCAGAAAAAAAATTCCCTCCTACTTATCAGTAAAAATAAAGTTTTTTTTTTTTGCCACGTCACTTCGTATCGGATCAGTCGACTGACTCGCAGTTTATTTACTAAATGTATTTGTTCAGATCCTCACGCTGAGCAAAATGGTAAACTTATTTATAACAAACACTGCAATGTGCGTAGGCTACTAATAATATAAATTGTAGTTATAAACAGAACTTAGTCACGCTTTTGTTGACTTGTTTACTGTTTCCCCACTGTCTTTTAGCCCCAAACCCGTCCTAACGAAATAACAGCGACATTTATAATTGACTGAAATAGTGAAATTATAGCAATTTCGTTTGAGGGCACATACAGCCCGAAACAATTATAGTTTTAGTTAGAAATCGTTAAATATTTCAATTAGCCTAATGCGCACTTCAAATACCGCATTTAAAATTAGCAATTTAAGTTTTTGTTAGATTTGGGTGCATTTTCAACAAAGCATATGCAATGAAATGTTTGATTGTGAAAGGACGTGATAATAAGAATGTATGGGTTTATGAAAATACACCATTGATTATGCAATGCAATGATGTATGTTCATAAATCCATACATTCTTAAAACATACACAATTTTGATGGCACGCATGCTGTATATCTTACACAGAAGAAATTGCAACTCGCTATGATAGAATAAGCAAGGACATCAGAAGCGAACTTGCGTGTCGGCTCCTTTGATGTCAGCGAACTCGGACACTGATGGCTTATGATGTCGGCCATGTTGTAAACGCGTTCTGATGTAAGCATTACAGAATATACGGTAATGTATTTTCCCGTGATATTAAATCAAGTTTTTACGTATTTAAAATACAGTTCCAGAAGTTTGCATTTTATATAATCCTAATAAAAGTGGTAGGACTTACGATCTGTAATACACTAATTTGCGAATGATTTTGTAATCACAACTTGAAATATTTATTTAGATGCAACCTTCCTGACAGACGCTGGCCATACGGATGTATCTTCACAAGACACGTGATATAAAAAAAATACTGAAACAACTTACCTTACGGAATTCAACGGAAATGAGAAATAACTTCTCTCCTTAATTTGTCTCAGAACAATTAAATGCTGAACAATATGTAGTTTCTCAATACTTATTTTTATTCATCTTTCAAAGAAAATTTAAAAAACATGTGTAAATGCTCATAGTTGACAAATTACACATGTCTTCTAACTCGAAAGGGCTGCGGTGGTCGAGGGGTCAGACCTCTCGCCTCCAACCAAGCCGATCCTAGTCCTCGGATTTTCGCAAGTGGAAATAGTACCCGACGATGCCGTTGGTCGTCGGGTTTTCAGCACTGGTGAGTGGTAACATGAGATGAGTATGGAGCAGTGCCGGAATGAAAGGGCGGGGGAAACGGGAGATCCCCGAAAAAATCAGCCCGCCAACAGCATCGTCGACATGATTCCCACGTACGAAAATCCTGGGACTAACCCCGCCGTGAATCGAACTCGGATCGCCTTAGTGGTCTGACTATACGGCCACCGCGGCCCCCTAGTAATGTATGAATAGATACCTTTAAACTCGTGTGAATATATATTATTTACTAGATTAACTGGTTACTGTGTTTTTACTAACTTATATTGTCTAAGGTAGTATTTTTTCCCCATTATTTTAAACTTAAACCTCTATAGTTTACCTATAGTGTTCTACTGTACTGTTTCAGGTTAGTGTTCTTCTGTATTGTTACTAATAGTTAACGTGACGTACCGTTGTTAGTGTTCTCAGTTTTCAAGGAATTTAATTTTTGTGACTGTAACTATTCTATTGTAAATGTAATATGAGCACTGAAAAAAGTAACGTTGTAGGTACCATACCTTTGTTAAAATAGGGACAAGAAAACAGTTTGGTTGTTGGTACTACTCTGGACAGTTCCTTCAACAATCTGTTTTGTAGAAGTTACCATCTGGTGTGTAAAAGCAACAAGACCCTTTGTTTCTCCTACAAAACAGATTGTTGAAGGAACTGTCCAGAGTAGTACCAACAACCAAACTGTTTTGGTGTCCCTATTTTAACTAAAGTATGGTACCTGCAACTATACTTTTTTTTTCGGTGAGGTGGTTTGTAGACGATTAAGTGTAAGCGAAGGATAGATGACTCAGCTTCACTATTCTAAAATACATAAATAAATAACAGTGTTCAGAGTTCTCTAATGGCCGTGTTCACAACAGTCCATACCCTGCATACCCCTAACTGCACCATGCACGGACTCTAAGCCTACGAAAGTATATTCGCCTAGCCGTAAACCAACCTCATCCGCTGCGGGTTGAAGTGAGATGTATTCGTCCAGCTACGAACGAGCCTATAAAATTGCGGCGTCGAGGCCGGCTCGTTTGGTGCATAGACGTCACGGTTAACGACGCGACGTAAACTGCAGTTGTGAGCGGAGCAGTTTACAAATAGTTCGCACGCAGATGACGCAACCCACCCAGCCGCGTTTGTTTCGCTTCCCGCTCGTCTTCTTAAGATGCTTTTACACGAAGCAAGATACAAGCGACAACCGTCAACTGCGGTTACTTGGGAAAGCAGGAAAACTTGGGACATTTTTTCAGGAATTTTTATTTCGTGTGCTGCAGCATAGACTGAAGAAATCGTACTGGCTATTTAAGTATATGATATTTCCAATAATGGTTCTTTGAGTTGGTTCCTACTCTAACGGCTACAGCGTGTGAAATAAAAATTCTGGAAAACGTGTCCCAGTTTGCGTGCAGTCCCAACTAACCCCTGTTGACGGGAATGCAAAATATCGACCTCAAACTAAATCTCATGAGAGAGTTTCTGTGCAAGATGGATCACGGACGAAATCATGACCTATTTTTCGGTGCGAGGTCCCTCTACTCACGCGGAAGGAAATATTAGATTGGCAATCCTGCGTTGGTCATGTGAGCAACAGTGCGTTAGTCAGACACGGTCGTAGAAGAACAGGTCTGGACACTCGCCTATTTAACAATGTATTTTGATTGACACCCTTGTTGTTTGGCTGTAGTTCGTCAAGTTTCCGAGAATGCCGTACTTTTTGGCGCTGTTTTCCGGGCGGTTGGACTCAAACTCCGTCCAATTTTTCCATTGTTAAATTTATAAAGTAAATAAAGATTGCTGGTGACTTTTATTAAATTTGTGGACGAAGAAAGTATTTCATAAATTGATAAAAAATACGTTTTCATAAATTGTTTATCTTAGTGGAAAGGAAGTGGGCTGAGTTTAGTCCGACCGCCCTAACATCAGCGCCAATAAAACACAATATTCTCGGTAACTTGGTGAACTACAGCCAAACAACAAGGGGGTCAAATATCCAGGCGAGTGTCTAGACCTGTTCTTCTACGGCCGTGGTCATAGAGATAGGAATAAATCATCATGGAACTGTGCCAAGAGGAATTTGGTGAGTCAAGTTTCAGTCATTAGCATGTTTTTAATTGAATATAGTTGGTAATGTAAAGCAGGACTAGCACAGTATTTACTAAATATATTGTACCAAACTATTGATTTTAACATGTTGGTGTTTGTTAGAAAACTTAAATGTAACTATTTTCGCTAACGTAATGACTGTTAGATATTGGCAGAGGCCATCAATAAGTCTTCTTCAAGAAGAAAACTTGCTGCGAGATATATGTGCGAAATGTTTTTGAACAGTTTTGTTTTGATATTTCAGCCCGAGAATTCGCATGAGGAATTTCAAACTACGTAAATGAAATTTTGCTTAGCGTCAATACTGCTTTACAAAGCGCCAATCGCCATGCAGTGCTCATGCAGATACGCATACCTGAGACATTAAGCAGTGTTCCAATTGACGCCTTTTGTTAACAATATGGTCACGTGACCTTTATCCACGTGCAAAATGTCGTATTTTTGCGTTCCGCCAACCTAGAAGCCGATATGTTTCCGAAGAATACGTACTCTATCACGTCATCGCCATGATAGTTTAATCCGATGTAGGGTAAACACCAGATAAGTATCCAATCTGCGTTACAGTAAACAAACGCCTAACGAGATCGTAATAAATAATTTAATTGAGTATATCGTATCGGTATTTGCGTATATCTACCTCTAAAAACTCTCTCTTCGTTACAACCTCAAATTGTAATTATTAGCATATCTCAAATGTGGGAAAGTGGGGAAAATAATGTTACCAACTCTCATTTATTCGTCGAAGTAACACGCATACATGTTTATAGTTATAAGTTGTAACTTGAAAAAAAAATGCTTGTGTTCCAGCTCTAAACAAGTTTACTTCAGTTGAATTGGCAACTGTGTGTCAGATAAAGGCCAGTTTAGCCTCCGGAGCCGTACAGGGTTCTCACCTGCTTCTTCAAGGTGTCGACAACACCCATTGCGGTGACGGTTTTCCTCTTGGCGTGACTGGTGTAGGTGACTGCCACTCGAACGACGATTCGATTTGAAGGAATGCTTTGAACAAGTCTGGTGTCTCTTTCCCTGTGACGTTTGGCGCCACCTTTCCCCAGGCCGTTACTGCCCTTTCCACGTCCAGTCATGTCCGTCGGTGCTCTGGTTACGACAGTGTATATATATATATATATATATATATATATATATATATATATATATATATATATATATATATATATACATATATATATGAGTTACATACTTTCAATCAAGACAGAGTACACCCAGACGCTTTCCTGCGACACAAAACACAAGAGAAGACACGAACAAGAGAAAAAAACATGTTTATTAATCCCAATACAGCAAAAATGCTAGGAAGTTTTTGGCATGTGATGACGATCGATGTTTCTTTATGTTCTCTTTCCTTAGTTATTTGTTGTATTAAGAATGATATAGGCTGTTCTCGATAAATAAGCATTGCTTAAATGTTTATTTCGTCAGTTTTGCAGCCATCTTGACTATTTTCTCTTTGAAAACTTCCATAAAACTAAAAACCAACGTAAATGTTTCACCACTATCCAAACTTAACGTCTATTGGGTCCAATAAAATGCATTTATTATTTATTATAAGTTTTCGTAGGGCTCCTTCTACTGTGAACAACCTATAAATGTGTTTTCTCCTCTTTGTTTGTGTCCTTTCTTTCTTGTGTTTTGTGTCGTCACTATCGCGCCAGGAAACGTCTGAGTGTACTCTATATTTCCTGTAACTTCTGTGCCGATACATATTGTGTGTGTGTAAATATAAATAATTTATAATAAATATTAAAAATAAAGAAAACAATAAAAACTTTAACATTGCAATAAATCAAAAGAAGAAAAAGTGATCATTAGCGTAACCACGAATTAATCTAACTAATAAAGATAATCCCAATGAAGCTTCACAAACCCAACATGTCAAAATAAATATTATATAATATAAATAAAATATCTAACAAACACAATAAAAAAAAGACAAAACAATATAATACAATCTTAATAAAGTAATTAGAAAATTATCATAACCAAATGAAAAAGCCAACAACCCACAAACAAATATAAATATAGATAAAACAATTAATTAACACTAGTTTTAATATTGTATATAAATATATTGTTACAAGTTTGAGAGTACAAACTTTATATGTGGGCAATTCCCATGAGTTCTTTGGGATAGAGGTCTTATAATTACAAATAAAAGAGTTAAATTAAGTACTGGATTTAATAGCTCACAATGCTACGAAATACACAAAACAGTAATCAACTAGAACTCTCACAACACAATTAGTTATGCACACAATTACTCCTGTGTCACAGACACATTAATTAACTTTCACAATTAAAGCACAAGAAAAGTCTACCATCAATTAATTAAACACTATAAATCACAATAAAATTCAGTCATATATCCAATCAACAGTATTTCTAATAATTACAATGTACAACCTTATCAGTCCGAAGTGGTGATGGCTCACCATGTGCTGCGCAGCACCCCGAGTGCACCGCTGTCTTCACTCTTGAGGTCTTCTGTTCG
>PNEQ01087515.1:0-10642 GCA_003012365.1 Medauroidea extradentata | reverse complement strand
TGCTTTTATACCAGCCCAGACAGTCGGGTGTTCCCCGCATTACTGGGGTCTAAAAATAGATATTTCATCATGTTTCGGATGTGCTTGCAGTCACGTCGGCCACCCTCGAAGGGTTAAGACGCAGTTGGGACAGGTATCTATGACGTAGTTTCGGCGGTTTTCCCACTATGAGCCACCCGGGCTTTGAGTCATCGGCCAGCCCTCAAGATGTTACGAAACAGCCGCCGACCACTGGCTTCCAGGAACATGGCACGCAACAATATGTACACACATTATTAGCTAGATACCTGACAAATTGGCGTTTTCTTTCAGGCACAAGCAAGAATTCCATCAACTGTAAGTTCGTACTACTTTGACAATTGGCCGTTGACTTATTTAACACCACCTTGAAGTCGTTGAACAAATAATAACAATGTAACTCAATGCTGGCCCATTTGACTGTGTCAGCGAGCAGCCAATGAGCAGCTGTTGTCTGCTTGAACACACATATATTCTTGGAGGCTAGCCTACAGGTCAGTGAACCCGCGAATATTTCCGGTTTATAATTATTAGGAACTCCCTTAGAAAACAGACTCAAACACAGTTGAAACCAACATTAGAAGCTAATATTATTATGTGTTCAACTGAAGCTTGTATATGATAATCTGTAATTTTGTACGCAGTAATTTAGTATGGGGCTCGACCGCTTGGCTCAGTGGCTTATTGCTCCTGATCAGTGGGGCAAGAATCCCGGGTTCGCTTCCCCGTCAGTTACCACCACGGATTCAAGACTGAGGGTTGCGTTGTCCCCTCATCACACATACTGTGAAAGGCTAGTCGCGCCTCAGCCACTGGGGCTGTGTTACAAATAATTCGCGCTCGTACTCTCACTGTTACTGGCTCCCACAATTCCTAGCGTGTTTTATGCGTGCTCTTCATCTGGATCGCTACCACACTCCTTGCGTGCCCCCAGACGAAAATAAGCAGTGGCCCCGAGAGTACGCATCGAGCATGCATTCACCCATGCTCGCTACACACATTCTCGCACTAGCGCACGGCCATTTGGAATAACACTCGACGATGTCACTTCTGAGCGCGAGTACGTGAGCACGCATTTCTACTTATTTGGAACATCGTTGGCTGAAAACTCATCGTCAACAATTTAGTAAGGCCCAGCCTGAATGTAGTCGAATATTTCGTGGAGATGAGTAGCCATGTTCTCCAGAGAAACATGTTCGGCTTTCCGAACTTCCAGTCCACTTATACGCATTCGCGTAAGTACATGTGGTTCGCGATAAAACGAGAACTTTTCAAACCCTAGTTGTTTTTATCTTTATTTATAGTTTCCTGCCACATTTTGATATAATTAAAATTTACCTAATTAAATCAAAGTGCGCACATGCAACCATAGCCAAAACTTAACATATGAGGTCTCAATAAATATTATTTAAAAAAAAATTCTACACGAGATGTACTTCAGAAGTGTTCTCTTTATCGTGAACTACGTAATTGTGTGTATGCTTCATTTGTTGATCTTGTGACATATTTCAGAGCCGGATATAAGCCACTAGCGCACACTTACGAGGCCGGCCTTGAAAAATCATGCCTCTCCTCAGGCAATGCTGACCAAACTATACCAGTTTGTAGGAACGTCACTGCACTGGACTATTCCAGCTGTTGACGTGTCTTAGGACACGTCTTCTGTATTGCCAGTGCAACCGGTTAGTTCTCGAGAGTACTAGTCCAAGGAGGCGAGTAAACATAGCTAATTATGGGTGCAAAGCAACATTTGCACCTGCGTTGCGTTTAGTTGCACTGAATTAAGATAAGGGGCCTCCATAGAATAGTTGCGTATGTTTGTGTGTGAGGCAGGAGCGATAAGGTTGCCGTTTACTGACGTATGTTGTACATTATCGCCTTTCCGCGCAAGTCATTTAGCTGGCGTGCATTGCTTTACTATTATCCTTTTTCCTATGTGACCGCTTTACGGTGACCACATTATTTTATTCGTGGGCAGCATATAGTTCATAGTCAAACGCTTGCTTCTATAGTTGTGTTTTTCGATTCAGGTTGGTATTTTTACAGATACGGCAGTCTGGGAAACCTACTTTTGGCCATTTTGAGGGGCATGAAAAGGTTTTTTTTTTCTAATAAACGTTCAGAATTTTTAAAACTATTAACAACGTAGTTTGAAGTAGGCCTATGTGTATTTCTCACAGGTATACAAATACAACGTGCGTAAAATAGTTCCGTAAAAAAAATCCGTCACTCGTTGTAACGCATTTGAAACGCAGGTAGGGAGGCACACATGCAATGTAAGGCCCGTTTCACCTGCTCTGCACTTGCGCACCGCCAAGTCAGCGGAAATATAGAAGGTAGTGATATTTAATCGGGGCTCTGTACTGCTGTATTCCTGCACACTATGATCGAGAGCGTATGATCGAGATAATATGTTCGATTATAATCGTAATATACGATAGATAAGGCCATGAATTTTTCGCGAAAAGATTTTTGGCCCAGTTTGTTTCAGTACCTCACCTTCACATTTGCATCTCTGCTTCATAGTTATTGGCGGTGTGTCTCTGGGAAGTGACGTCTCTCATTAGACTACGCCAATCAGAACAAGGTTGCTACGACACCACTCTCCTGTAATTTGCAGGTAGGACTCCAGGACACGAAAGAGTTAAATCATCCAATCACTGACTATAAATGCAGAACTGCAGATGTGCACGTAAGGCACTGAAACAAACTGGGGCAAAATTATTTTCGTAAAAAAATTGTGGCCCTAATTATGGATGCAGGTTAAAATCCCGAGCAATCCAAACACGATTATACGTTTACTTGACGTAACATACATAAAATAATACTTGGACGTGACGTGAAGCACGATAGGAAATATTTCCGGGCAGTGTTGCCACATTGTGCACGTAAAATGTCGCCGTACAACATTTTATCACTTAAATTTTCGTCTCCACAATTTAGCCCAGGAGTAGAGGCGTGTGCTTATTGCTTTTGTTCCTGGACAGCCTATGTGTAAACCACGGTCGTAGAAGAACAGGTCTGGACACTCGCCTATCTATCAACGTATTTTGCTTGACCCCCTTGTTGTTTGGCTGTAGTTCGTCAAGTTACCGAGAATGTTATACTTTTTTGGCGCTGTAATCCGGGCGGCCGGAATCAAACTCCGCCCACTTTTTTAATTGTTAACATTATAAAGTAAATAACGATTTCTGGAGCCATGATTTAAAATTGTGAGCGATGGAAGTATTTCATAAAATTATGAAAAATACCTTTTGATAAATTGATTCACTTGGTGGGAGGGAAGTGGGCGGGGTTTGAGCTGACCGCCCGGATTACAGCGCCAAAAATGTGTAGCGTTATCGTGAACTTAGTGAACTACAGCCAAACAACAAGGGGGTCAAGTTTCCAGGCGAGTGTCCAGACCTGTTCTTCTACGACCGTGGTGTATACATACACGCACACGCGCGCCCACACACACACATATATATATAATATGTATATATATGTGTAATATATATATATATATAGTGTGTCTTTTAACTTATGTTACAAACTTTTGGTGATTCCTTTATCAAAAATGAGGTATAGTATGGTTGCACAATGAAAGGCAACATGAAATGTTCGCAAAACCCAACGCCACAAAATTATAGAAATCATTTTTGAGTTAGTAAAGAGCTTGCTTTTACAAATTAATCTATTTAAATAAAACATCAGACGCGTGGTTGGAAAACATTTAATCATGAAGATCAGCAAATAAAATTTATAACATTTACTGATGTTTGTGGTATTTAAACTAACTTCTCATTCGTTCTTACGCTATTTTAGGTATGCCTATTCGGTACATAATAATATTTAAATTAGGGGGTTTTGCTAGTCATATATTACCGTCATGATTATGTTGTCTGGTTTTACTGAGACTGCCTTGCCTCCTGCACGCCATTGTCGTAGATTCAGCAGGAAGTGACGTGATGTTTAACCTCCAATCCAGACATAAGTTACTGTTAAACAGCAACAGAACACTCGACAGTAATATCAGCTGCTGTCAGCGGCAAATGGAAAGCGGCCATAGTTGATTGGGAAACAGAAACGCATTTACTCGCAGGCTGCTTATGCTACTGCCTACAGCTACAGATCAAAGATTTCGGCAGTACAAATGGACCCACTCCACAACAAATGTTTAACATTATTAATAGACCCAATAAAAAAATCCTTGTTTTAATCACAAAAGACGTCGAATAAGAGTAGTGTTGAATACCTTCATGATTTTCAGTGCTTTTTACTTTTTATTAATTTATTTATTTATTTAACTATATCCAATAGGTCCCAAAGAGCCAGGGCTCACTAGAGGGACAGTTACGTAACAGATCTGGCAGCCACACCTGCCTTCTTTTACAATTCAACAATCATTTTTAATTATTTACACCAAAACAAAACTGAGATCCGAGTAATTACAACAGAATATAAATCAAACATGTGAATTTTATCTCGTCAGTTTGCTAACTTATAAATTTTGTAACTTACAGTGAAATTTACTAGCTACGATTTAATACAATTAAATTTTTTTACAATTTAATATAACGAATTTTCTACGTTTTGATAATAAATCTTAAGGGCTCCGCCTAAAAAGCACTTCGAATGCGTTGCAGTATGTTCGAGTTTTTTTTAAACAAAACTATCCCACATGTGCTCATTGTGCCAACGTACGAAAAGAAAACAAACACTTTGGATGAGGATGTAATGTCATTATTAGTTACCATGTGCATTAACAACTTTGTTTCTCAGCCCTACAACATAGCTAAAAACGACATTTTCAGACTGTCGTACTTCAAAATGTACTAACCGGATGAATGCGAAACTCAGATACAAACGCACACTGAACTTTGCTACAGATTTTCAGCCAATAAAATTATATGGTCACCGCTTGCTTGGCTCATTGTGGCGATGCGGAATTTGATGCGCGCTTGAAGGTCACCCTTATAGCTCCATCACTTCCGAGCCTCTAACGCTCAGGTAGGCAGCGCCTTTGAAAGGTTTCTGTTTTACATTTCTAGTCATAAAATTGTTCTGAATTGCAATTGTATAGGTATATTTAGAAGAACTCCAGGGGCATGCCCCTTGACTCTGTATTTATTGGGAAGGGAAAATTCTGTACCTCCTACATCCCCGGTATAGTCCCCACCACAGGTTCAGTTAAGACGTCTGCTCTGATCTTAGGAACCCCTGTTTTTTGCGAAAAGAATTTTGCTGCACTTTGTTTCAGTGCTACGTGCACAGCAGCAATTCTGATTCATGGTTATTGGCAGTGTGTCTATGTGATGAGCTGTATCTCATCTGACTGAGCCAATTACAATAACGTTCCTACAACACCTCACGGCTGTGATTTGCCCTTTAGAATTCCAAGGCTCCTGAGCGTTAAAATATCCAATCACTGACCACGAAGCAGAACTTCAGATGTGCACGTAAGGCACCGAAACAAAGTAGGACAAAATTCTTTTCGCGAAAAACAGATCATAAATACTGCCCTGCTTGGAACGTGAATCAAAAGTACGACTCAAACGAAGTGAACAAGCACATTCCGAGAAGGATCAGATAAGACATTTTTTCGGTGCGTGTCCGTGCCAGTGACTAAGAGAGAGTGAGCTGTACTCGCCAGCCAACACAGTGCGTCAGCCCTGCTCGTGTCACGATCGGCGCCAGACCGCCCAAGTAGGTTCACAGGTCCAAGGACACGTTCAGCGAGCACGTGTGTATAGTCTTTCCAACCAACAAGTTGTTATAGCCTGACTTTTTGGACGTTTTACATGTAAATTATTGGGGAGGAGAGTGGGTTGTAGCCAGAGTTGGGCATTTTGTACTGAAGTTGTAAAAATGTTAGGAGTTGTTTGGACCTGGCACTTGAGCTGTGCTGTAGCGTGGCACGAGAAGTAATTTTTTATGTATAACTATTAAACGTGTTTCCAATGAGATTAACTACGAGAAGAAGACAAACTTCAAACTATGACTCCAGCGTTTTAAAAATACAGACAGCTTATTAAAAACATGAGTGACAACTCCTCAAAAGTGGTAAAAATGGCTTCTTGACATTGCTGTAGCTGGACCGGACCGGACTGTAAAACAAAATGATAGATATCTGCGACGGACTTATAAACATACTTTCCACAAATAAAATAACAGGGTCACAGCTTAAAGTCCCATTGAAAAAACAATTTCTACGAAAACACTGCATGCTAGTTTAGTTGTCTGTACTTAGAAGCGAAGCTATGTGTAACGCACGTTTCCATGCCTCAAACGAAAAAATAAGCTAAAGTCCAAATAACTCTTAAGAGTGGGGACTTCAATTTAATGGAAGACTTTGTTCTAATTATTATGGCTTTACTCTACGTGGTTTAATATTACAGGATACTACAAAGTTTATACTACATTATTTCGGTGGGGGAGCGAATGAATAGGAGTTAAATTTGCGTTATGTTACGTTAAGATGTTAGGTGACTTTCGACGCCTTAGAGTAGACCTCACCGTTAGCATGATCACGGAAGCTGATTTTGGATGGTTCTGTTAACGACGGACGGCACGTCGAGGGTCTCGACCCAGGACCATTTTGGCGAGCTGCTCGTGACGGCTGGAAGACTTGAAAAAGACAGATCTCTTTCCCTCGATACGTTGCGCTATATTGCTGCACTTCAGCGCAGATGGGAAGAATTACGAATACCTTTGTCTTGTGCAACTGCTGAAATAATTGCTCTGTCGTCGCCGCTACCGTGTCCTTTGGCAAGGTTCTTGGTATTCAGAACAAAGTGCACTTTTTCAACAGCTAATGAATGCCATATGAGAAGATAATTTCAATATCTAACTACGAGCGAATTTCGCGTTATTATTTGGAGACCGGCTGGAATTTACTGGTCTATACTCACCCGAACACACTCAGTGACGTTGTTGTCGTCTCTGGGACTTTGTATCTTTGGGCCCGCATCACAGGATAACAGGCATTTTACAGCTAACTTTAAATAATTGGTTGAAAAAGTCCTTCAAGAGTGCCGTACAAACTACCGCCCAGCAGCAGAAATACGGTCTTGTGTCAGGCAAATAAGTCGAAATTTGCAGGACTCTTTCGATATCTCACTGTCGTGAAAGCAGTGTATTAACTTATTCAATTAGGGAGTTTACGCTAATACGACGTTGGCAGCATATAAAACCCTGGAAACTAAATGGCAATGCACACCAAAATGCGTTATACTTAATTCACCGTCTGTTTCTTGCTGAACTCGACGGAATTTGGAAACATACAGCGGAGACACTTATTTTAGCAGGCAGCGGAAGTTTAATGGAGTATAATATGGTTTTGGAAACAAAAATTTTGTATGTCAAATTAAAAAAATAAATAATCGTAATAATTCTATAGCTTAGTAAGCACATCCCCAAAGAAAGCTCACAACGTTATAACTTATGTTTCTAGAGAAGTTGTGACTGCGCTAACTTTATAATCTTATGATCCAGGGAACGTTGTTATGTGTGCAACAGTAACTTCAAAATTTAATACAAGTACAGTAACGGATTCGTTGCAACTGACTCAAGAGACAGAACTTGCGTTAAACCAATCATATAATTATTTGAGAATTTCAGCCTATTGTAATTATGTGCTTTCAGGGATACAATTAAGTAAAGAAAATAAAACTAAATTGTTACGTGGACGCTTCTGGAAGCTTCCATCAGGTGTAATTTTACGTTGTCATGCACCCGATGATCAAGCGACATATTTACGAAACATGTATGTTGACAATTAATAGACTAATATCATTTGTACGAACGAAACAAATTAAAACCGGTGAATTTTGCGCTGAGTTTATTCATTTCACTGTTATAAAGACGTTGAAACACAGAATCACTTTTGGTTGTGTGCACTTTACTATAAACCAGCTAGTCGTTAGTATCCTGTATCACTGGCACAATAATGTGTCATGCATACGCTGTTTAACATTCTTAAAAATGTATTCACCGAGTTTGTCCACGAATCGTTGACATCGATTAGGAAGACGAAAATACAATAATTAGACAGTGATTTGAAACTGTCATGTTTGTCTTTGTTCCATGCCAGACAGACATTCATGCAGCCACGTTACACGTGATGTCACCTTTAAACATTCTTTTCGAAAACCGCAGCGATGAAGTGATCCCGGGTTTGATTCCCGACGGACGTTGTCGTTGGCGGGCGGATTGTCTCGAGTTGCTCCTGTTTCACTCTCCCCCTTTCCTCTTCCACAATTCTTTCTAATCTTTAATGTAGGGTCTAATTTCATGCCAACCTCGAGGTATGCAGATACCAACAAGCGTTCAATTCATAAGTATGTTACTCTCCACGGGTACCAACCTCATAACGCTGTTCATAAGGGGAATGGTGCACAACCGTTTGTAACTATCAATATTTTTGAACCTACAAGGTTTTCAGAATGCGTATAGAAATGTTTGACAGTTCATGCTCTACTTCATTATCAGGGTAAATTACTTCCATATCATCTGACATTCCTTGGAAGATAATAAATAACACAATCTTTATGTATCATTCCCCGTAATCACTTTTCTGTGAATTTATTTCGGTACATAAGAAAGTTTGCCATAGCCTCTGGATCAATCATCGTATAGTTTACATACAGATATAAAAAAAACTCCTACGTAAATGCCTAATATTTTGAGAAAAGTTGAACGCCTGGAGGATGGTTGGAGCTAAATTATAAACGACATATCCGGCATCTGCTGGACGCCTGGTCATCCTTTATTC
This sequence comes from Medauroidea extradentata, assembly GCA_003012365.1. Lineage (NCBI taxonomy): Eukaryota > Metazoa > Arthropoda > Insecta > Phasmatodea > Phasmatidae > Medauroidea > Medauroidea extradentata. The sequence goes on along the minus strand of PNEQ01087515.1, from coordinate 1,869 downwards.
GCTGAGCAACTATTTTATTTCTATTTTATTTGTTTGTATTAACTACCAGGTTCAGCTCTTTACTATTTTGTGTAATTAATTAAGCTAATGAAAGATCCACGCACATTAAACTTTACATCAATACCATTATTTAATGTTATATTGTACTAAATAATTCGTAATAAAAATAATTGCACTAAAAATGGCAGTGACAAGGACGTGCTCATCCAACGATGTGAGACATGAATTGACAGTAATACACTGCCACAGCTGGTGTTATTATTTTAACTATCAATATATATATATATATATATATATATATATATATATATATATATATATATATATAATATGTGTGTGTATAGTAAAACATTAAAAAAGATAAATAATTTTCCAAACCGTCATTGTTTTCTTTATTTCTTATTTCTAGTGTAATACTACTAGTATATTTGCTCCGCAATCAGATTAGCACAATTTTTCCTCAAAATAAATGTTATACTATATTTGGTCTGCTTGAGGGACACAAGAGAGTTGAAGGAGTGAGTGAGAGATTTAGGTCAGCGCTCAACATCGAGGTCTTTAGCGCTGGTGAGGGGTGACATGATGTGAGTATGGAGCAGGGTCGGAATGAAGGGGCGGGGGAAACGGGAGATCCCCGAGAAAACACTCCCACCAGTGGCATCGTCTGGCACGATTACGACATGTGAAAATTCGGGGACCGACCCCGCACGGGAACCGAACCCGGATCGCTTTGGTGGGAGGCGAACGGTCTGACCATTCGGCCACCGCAGCCCCAGATTTGATGGAATTTTAAAAGTTAGCTTTCGGTTTAAGGAAGTGCATGACTGTTATATGTGTTATTTCAGAGTAGGACGCCGAGGGGCTCTCGAGTACGTAACATGTAAAGCATTAATATTCGTGGGAGTTCACTGAGTTCGTGAAGCTGCTTTGCGTGCAGCATGTTCTGAGTTACGTTTTTTCGCAGAGACCAGAAAACGTGTGTCCACGATGCTTATCTACGAAAAGAAAACATACTTTTAAGACACCACGCATCTTGGTAGCATTATTTTAAAGCCCTATAACGTGGCTAAAAATCGGCATTTTCAGACAGTTGCTTCTCAAGAGATATGTACCGGATTTGGTCGAAATTGAGGTCTACAATTACATTGGACTTTGTTATAGTGACGGGTTCAATAAAATGATATGGGCAACGCTTAAAGTTTCACTTTACAGCGGGAACACTGCGCGCTCATTTAAGACTTTGGGCGTAGAAGTAGTATATATACATGTGTGTATATACATACATTCATACATACATACGTGTATTCATACACACATGCATACATACATACGTACATACATGCATACATACATACATGCATGCATTTATACATACATACGTACATTCATTCATACATACATGCATACATACATACATTCATACATACATTCATACATACATTCATACATACATTCATACATACATTCATACATACATTCATACATACATTCATACATACATTCATTCATACATACATTCATACATACATTCATACATACATTCATACATACATTCATACATACATTCATACATACATGCATACATACATACATTCATACATACATTCATACATACATTCATACATACATTCATACATACATTCATACATACATTCATACATACATGCATACATACATACATTCATACATACATTCATACATACATTCATACATACATTCATACATACATTCATACATACATTCATACATACATTCATACATACATTCATACATACATTCATTCATACATACATTCATACATACATTCATACATACATTCATACATACATTCATTCATACATACATACATACATACATTCATACATACAT